>OZ010592.1:93784388-94081888 GCA_963932145.1 Acanthosepion lycidas | reverse complement strand
ACACACATATATATAAATCCATTGGTATATAATCCAAGTGGATCCTAATAATATAAAATATTAAAACTGATCCACAAAAAAGAGCTCAATGTATTTATTTTAACAGAGTATATAAATTACAGAATAAAATCCAAAATTACCTTAAATGGGGGGGATGTGGATAGATCTATTTCAGCAAATGTGAAGCAAGTTAGTCTTATTCAACCCCTGTGGACGGAATGTGCTCGTATCGGAATTAGAGATGTAAAATTGAACTTTAACAGCAGTCGAAAAATAGATACAGAACCTACCCTTATCGACGCCTCAGACAGACGAAATGCCCGAATTAGTGGTAAGGGGAGGGCGGAAAATATATTTCTTAAAGGGAAGACACTCCACAAATTCAACCCGTATATTAACCTTATGACCCTAAATTGGGGTTCTATGAAGAATGAGTTGTTGAGCTGACACTAAAAGAGGGCCGAAAAGGGGATTTATATATAATTTTTTTAATTAAATATGAAAATAATTATGTCCCAACTTCAAAAAATTCAAAATTCTACCCCAAAATATCACATTTAGATAATTTATATTAAGTAAGAATATATTTAAAAAAAGTTTTATATTAAAAAATAAAAAAAAATTAACGACAAAATAATTTATCCATTTCTAACTTTAAAGATAAGACCTACGTACTTCACATTGACTGAAATAGATCTATCCCACCCAAATAAGGTAATTTTGAATTTTGTTGTGTAATATATATATATATATATATATATATATATATATATATATATATATATATATATATATATATATATATATTTATATATGAACCTCCACCGATTATATAAGAAATAGTATACGATGATGAAAAAATGTTCCCAAATTAATAAAAATATTATTAAGAGAAGAGACCAAAGGAGTTTTTTTTTTATTAAATTATATTTTTAACCCTTTTCTGAATGTTCGAAATTTCGGTTAAAAATAATGGTTTTTTTTTTCGTCAGCGTGGTGGCCAAATATTTTTGTCAGTGAAAAACACATTGATTTGGAAATTCTTGCAAAAATCAAATAATTGTCAGATTTTAATGAAACTTTCAGGACTTATTCACAAATGAACGAAGTTATTTCAGCAATGTCAGATTTTAGAAAATCCTGGTAAAAATATATGTTTTAAAACTATAACTTCCCACTTAGTTAATTTTATAAAATTTCGAGAAATTAAATTTTGTGCTGCTTAATGTTTAGATTAGTTAAAAATTAAAACTCAGTGGAGAATTTAAATCACGAATTTTCTTTTTGTAAAACAAAAAACACCAGTTAGTGAAAATCTACTGTGAATTGTAAAATAGGCCATTATTTAATTAGAAAAGCTTTTAGTTGCTTTTATGAATAAGATATATTATAGATACTATTCTCTTAAGAAAAAAAGTCGATGAATAATTAATTTTTACAAGAATTGTTTCATTTTAAAAAAATAATTAGAATAATTTATAATGTTTTAAATTTTTTAATTTTCTGCATTACTCTAAACTCGTTAAGTGATATTGTTATGAAGTAAAAACTATATTTACTAATCATAAATGGAAAAACTAAGTAAAATTCATCGAACGCCAATATTTTAAAAAGAGTTTTGAATTTTTGTATGTGTGTAAACGTGCCGAGGCTTTTAACTATTGATGTCCATTCACGACATTATCAAAAAACAAGGGCGATAACTATAGTAGATTTGAAGCCAAACATTTTCCGGACATCGATACTAATTCTGCGAAAGTAATTTTAAGTCTTCAATCTCCTCCTCTGAATTCTCGATTGCTGGCTCGGTTCCTCTCTTTAGGAAGGACTCTAGCGTCAATATGCATGGCATGAGTGTTTATGTTCGGGGACATCTCCCATTTGCTAGGGAATTCACTCTTTAATCTCTAGACCGTTGTTACATGTGTCTCTGTCTTTCTCTACTAAACCAAGTCAGTTATTTCTTCTTTTTTTTGTTAATAATTTTTTTTTTATAATTTAGAACATCTCGATGTGGTGTAATGACGTGATTAAGCATCTTATCTCTCACGGCCTTCTCTCGGACAAAACATCTGGCCTCCGTTTTGCCATAACTGAAAATCAAGCTTTTGATAATAACGGTGAAGATCGGATTGTGGTTCTAGATATCTCGAAGGCGTTTGACAGGCTTTGTCAGGCTGGCATTCTACGCAAGCTCCATTGCTAATGTGTCACGGGACAAATATTTCATTTAATCCATTCGTTCTTGTCAAATCGTGAAATGAAAGTCGTTTTGACAGGTTTTGGCACGATGGTCTTTTACGTAAGGTCCAGGGCTAAGGTATTACAGGGCGTTTGTTTAATTTAATCCAATTGTTCCTATGAAATCTAAAATGAAGGCCTTCTTGAACAGGCTCAGTTCCAGATCCTTTACAAATCTACTATTCGACCGTGCATCGAATATTGTTGCCATATCTGGTCTGGGGCTTCTGCTATTTATCTTAAGGTTCTTGACAAAACCCAAAGAAGGATCTACAATGTAATCGATCCTGACCTGGCATCTCGACTTCAGTCACTTTCTCAGTGACATGATTTGGCTTCCCTCTGTCTTTTCTACAAATATTTGTACGGGCCTTTTATTGCTGGTGCCCGACTACATGAATTTAAGCGTGCTATTAGATTTAGGTCCCACCCTTTTACTGTTGGCATACCAACCACATGCAACCGCCACTTCTATTCCAACAGTTTATTTTCTCGTTTACTTGCTTCCCTGCTAAGTACAATGTTAAAAAATTTAAATGCAACATCAATCGCCATCTTCTGTCTTCTTGAATCTTGTTCATCTTTTATCCTTTCCTCAATACTCCCTATTCTCAGTCTTCTCTTTCACGTTCATTCCCTGTAACCCACACCCCCTGAATACTAGTGGAATTCCCGCCTTGCACCTCAAAATCAATAAAACATGAAATTACGGAGAAGATTTTTCTTAATCTTTAAGATTACAGCGTAGTTAAAATTATATAAAAAGGCCTTCACGTTATATTCCTCAAGTAAATTTTACAGATATATCCACCGTAGAAAAACATTAGATTAACTTTTCGTCTGTCATATTGTCAAAATCTAAAGTAAAAATCTACGGCTGTGTTAAAGAAATGCATTTCTGCGATATTTTCAACTTAAATTAATTATTATTTGTTTCAAGTCAGAATAATTAAATTTAAAGTTAGCTAATATTCCTCAAATAAAGTTTCGGAAAAGTATATTTCATTTTTGAAAGATTTTTTAATAAAGGGAAATACATTGCGACACACAAGGCTAAAAATGGCTCTAAAATCAGTGATGTTATTGATTTCAAAACGAAAAATCCTTCCACAGAATTTAAATTAAGTTTGAAATACAGCCTATTGGAAATATTAAATTTAATCTGTTAGTTTCAAATTAAAACTAACATAAAATTTCAAGGAAGATTTTTCATTTTTAAAAATTCATAGACAGTATATCTTATTCAAGCATGTTCATTGAATAATACAGACATATTATGTGGATGTATTTTTATAATATAAGATTCGAAGAAAGATGGTCCTCGCTTAGACCTACTGGCTTCATTCGCTCGAAGTCATTTCATTTATATTATATAACCATCGATCTGAGAAAGCGGTGGTAAACAGCTGACATTTTTTTTTACTTATTTTTGTTGGAGTTTGGCGCCATGAATGACATTCGTATAAAAGTCATGATCTCATGAAGCTATTTAAGAACATGACTTGAGTTTTTAGGTTAATCTTTTGGTTTTACAGCATCATGCGGCATTGGGCGAAACTATCTGTAGCCTAACCTATCCTATGTTCAATTTTCTTATCTCCTATAGTAAATTTGTTATAGCATTCACATACTGTATTCAGATCAGCAGATGATAGATGCGACTGGATTTGTATCAATGTCATCTTTGGGTCGATTCAAATATGGGCAATGCGGATGCTGCTTTTTAGTCTAGCTAGGGCCTTACATTCTCTTGTTCAGATGTGACACCGTTCGACATATTTTGAGTGAGGTACTGCAATAATATTCAACAAAATATTACGTTTTGTCAGGATTTCTAGTCTGGCTGTCTGGGGAAAAGGAAGGTAGAAAAACTCTAGTGGTAAATATTAGCATTTCAAGTGAAACTCAGCGAAGAAAGAAATTTTAACGAATTCTTATTTGTTTTTGATGTAATCTCGTGGTGACAATCGTTTGTGCCGAATTGCAATAAATGAATAAATAAATAAATAAATAAAAATAAAAAAATAAATTGAAATAAAAAAAAAACACTGTGTGTTGCCTACAATTAATTCTCGTTGTAGAAGTAACGATAGAAAATAGAGTTAGGACTCTTATCAACAGTTTCAATAACACAATTAGTCTGCTTCGAAATAGGGAACATGGTCATAACGAAGGAAGGAAAATAATGCTACCACCTTTGGCTAACAATTTCTGCATTTTATATATCTCTTCGAACGCATATGCAAATTTCAACTACCCTTCAGTCAGATGGCGTCGACTGGAACTCATTTCAATTAATTTCCTGTGAAGATGAAATAATATCTTTCATTATATTTTTGTCACAAGATTACAGTTGATTTCATTCATTTCTCCCCTTACACTCAGTTTCGCTATGGTAAGTGCACAAAGTTTCTATAGTTTTAGTCCATCAACTGAGACACACTGTCTTTCGCCATTCGGTACAAGTAGAAATTTTGTACAGCGTGTAGTGAATGACTTTCCCCTGTAGGTGTCTTTTTATGACTTTTATGAGTTTGCCTTACTAAGATATATGCAACAACAGGCATGAAACGATCAAAGTGTGATCATTCTCAGAGTAATTAACATCAAGACATTTATGAAGGCCTCTCTCGATTCTGCATAACGCCTCACTTACCGTTGCGCACATCATTCTTCCGGGATGAACAATGTAAAGGCCTTATACCTTAACCTTCAGTGTCCTATATACGTAAAAGTTATAAGCATTTAAAAATACTAAAATTATCTTGTCATTTTAATTCGGCATAATCTTTCTTCGTATACGCAACCGATCTCCGAATTATTTTTTTACATTTATTTTTCGTGCAATTTTTCTTTTCTTTTAAAATAACCATTCTTTATGATAACTTCAAATAAAATAACTCTTAAACGACATTAGGGAACTCGAACTAAGTGATCTTTCGAATACGCCACAAAATGCGTGCTAGAAAAAAAACAGAGGGGGATTAATAGGAGATAACTGGCATCCATTAGACATGGCACGCGGAACTAGAACAGCGAGCGATATAAAGGGTTCATTTCAACATTCCAACCACCTGAAGAAGGCCGGAGCGTACAACGGCCGAAACGTTGTAATAAATATGGCAACAAAGATGAGGATGATAGTCCGAGCAATATAAATGGTATACATAATACCCCATCTCAGAAATATAGACACATATTTTAGTGTTCATTATTGTCGAAGACAAAATTGTTGTGTTCTTTTAAAAGTTAAATTTGAAATGTGTGTGTGTGTGTGTGTGTGTGTGTGTGTGTGTGTGTGTGTGTGTGTGTGTGTGTGTGTAGATACGTTTGTGTGTGTATGTGTTTTGGTTGTTTTTATTTTAGTGGCATGTCAAACTCTACGGGTTATTTTATGCCGAAATCTAAATATCTTATTCGTAATTTTATTCATTTGTTTTAAAGATAAAAATGGTTTTAGTGTTACAAGTCTTACTAATTAACCTATAGCTGGGGGGATGGTGTGAAGGGGTAGATTCCTACCTTGTTCAAGGGTATTAGTGAGTAAGTGAATAAAACGAACACAGCTGGAATTGGAAGTCGACTCTTCGATTAACAATTCCGAGTCGTTATCGATTATACTAGAAGTCGGCAACCTATGGCACGCGTGCCACGAGCGGAACGTCAAGCAATTTCAAATGGCACGCAGCTGCAAATGACATAATGAGGTCCGAACTAATTAACTACTACAACGCAGAGAAGATATTTAGCTGTTTCAAATCTGCTCACTTCTTGGACTCCCCGATTGTTTCGCTTTCTAAGATCACCACGAAATAAGGACACCAAATAATAGACAAGAGAAGCTTTCTATGAATGTGCGTCTTTTATTAATGCTATGGCCATGCAAAGGCAAAGCTCCCATTAAAAAAAAAAAAAAAAACTTAAAAAGAAACTTAAAAAGTTTATTTCTATTAACGTGGTTTAAATATTAATGTATAAAGTGTGACGTCATTTGTTTACATTTCGATACGCATCGGAGGACGCATGTTTCCTATGTCAATTTCTCGGACATTCAGGCCGGTAAATGTTGTTAATACTGTTTATTATTAGGTTGGTGCAAAAAATAAAGACGTAATAATTTCGTTTTTTGACGTTAAAAAATACGTCAAAAAACGACATTATTACGTCATCATTTTTGCACCAACCTAATATAAACAGAGCATTTACTTAAATATTTGTATCTATAAAAAAAGAATGTATAAGCATAAAAATGTCTTAAAATATATTACTATATAAAATGTATTGTCAAATCGTTATATTGACCTTGTATAAAAATACGTATTCTGTTGGCGCACTTACTGAATTTAAAACCCTAAATCGGCACATACCAAAGGTGCCGACCCCTTGATTATACTACCAGGACATCCAAGCTTATAGCCCTTGGTTTGTGTGTATATATGCGTATACCCATAATGCACATGCATACCTAATTAAGTAAATGATGTAATTGAATAACCAGTCACCCTCATGAATGATTACACCATAGGTAGTAAGTACCTATAAAGTCTACTGTCTACGAGAGACTTGAAGGAAGAGAGAGAGAGAGGACGCAAGCATGTCCGACCTTTCAATTAGTGGCACTTACTACTAGACTGACCTATGTGTATAACTGTACCGTATTTCATATTTGTACTAATTGTGTACAATAAACCTTTCTTCTAGTATCCTCCCAATGTTAAGTATTTATTCCCTTAGCACGGAATATAACAGAAATAAAGAAACGAATAGGAAAATATTTCGCCATTTAGTGTCATCACAAATTTTGGGTAGTGAAATAAGGGTGGGGGGGGTATGTATTGATTTTTAAATTTAATCAATTCCGTTTAATTTTCCTTGGTTGTGTAGAGGTCACGTGCAAATCGTACAACGTATTCATGAAAATGTCTTTTTTTTTAATTAGTGAAACATCAAATGCATAAAGATCGTTATACTTGTTCTTTATTTAATCTGTTGCGTTCTGTGGCATCACAGCCTTCACCCCCCCCCTCCGGTCCAATTCTCCACTTCATATTGCGCCAGCAAACAATTTCCTTTTCTCATTCGTTTTATTATACGAGAAGGACAGACGTGGTAGTATCGATTCTATTGAGCACCGGGTAGAAGAACAACACTGGAACGCATGCTCACACGTTGTTTTGGCATTCTGTCACGTGCGGCCTTTGTCTATCTATGGAATCTGGGTGCGGAAAGCGTGTCAACGCTTTACAACCCTTTCGGCCCTCTACCGACTTCGTGCTGTTTTGTTCTCATATTCCAAACTTAGAAAAAGTCAATTCATCACTGTCAGAATTCCACACCCACGAGGTATTCTTGGCAATCGCTCGCTATGCTGGCCTATCCTCCCCAGTCTGCAACAGATAATTCTTTCACATTTAATCTGTATTCTTAACTCCATATATATGGCAGTGTTCGGAACGTAATTACAATTTAGCAGAAAGTATATAAAAATAAAATGCAAGTCAAATTTATTTAAATATTATTTAGCAAAAAGGTAATCACCTATTTTGGAGGAGGTTGTAAAGTATTCTCTGGTTCATCGTTAAACATTTGCAACTTCTGATTGAAAACTTTGTAAATGTCTACAATTACATATCAAGATTCTACTATCGGGACATTTAATGATAGAAGACGTGGGAAAAAACGCGGGAATTATTGGCTAGGGACGTTGATTATTATGACATTGATTTATGTTGTCTCCAAGAAACCAAAATCAAGAATGGACTTAACATTAATATCGGAATTAAACAGTAACTTAATAGCTTTGAAAATAGACGGTAAATAATATGGAGATAACTTTTGGCATGAGTACGAAATGCAATAATAACATCCATAGTCATTGGACGAGCAACCATAGCATACACATTGAAAGATATTAAGAGAATTATCGATAAAATCACATCATACCTTTGAAGGGTTTGAAAGACATGCAACAATTTCGGGAAAATCCCCCTAATTTGCAGCGTGCCTTCAAATCAAAACAGCTCTGATGATGATGATGAGGAGGAGGAGGAGAAGGAGGAGGAGGAAGAGTAGTAGGAGGAAACAAGATGTTGGAAACATTTTTTCTAAATTTTGTAAACGTCTCAAATTGCCTATACAGATTTTACCATCTGTATATTTAATCTTAAATAACTTGTAAAAAAAGAAGTGCAGGAATCATTGGCTCCGGTTGTTGATAGTTATGACACTGATAGACGTTGTCACGAAGAAACCAAAATCAAGGAAGATATTACTATCAGAATTAGATAGACGACACGTGTTAATAGCTTTGGAAACCGTGAATATTATGGAAATGGTTTTGTCATCGATCCCAAATGGAAGTGGACGAACAACCACAGTATACATACTGAACAACATTAAAAGAATTGTCAATAATATTACATCAGCTCTCGTAAAAGACTTTGAAGCGCTTGGCAAACCATCAGTTAGCAAAAGAAAAGAGAGGTTTGAAGAGGACTAATAAATTTGGGAAATTGACATAATATCATCTTGCTGTTTACATTCCCTAGTTTGTCATAAAACAAATTCTACAAATTTGAATCATTGTGTACTACACAATTGTGGCCATGACAAAGATTAAGTCAACTGCACGAATATTTTCATCATCATCATCATTATCGTTATCCTTCCAATGTGGCCATAGGGTCGCCGTGCGGCAGTGCACCTAAACAGTTCCCTGTACATATCTAGATAGTTATTCATTCATTCGTAGTTTGTCTTGGGTAATGTAGACTTGATGGAGCACATCCTTCTCCAGCTCAGACCATAGCCGATGCCCTCCAACATCAAGGCTCGCCTTGCTCACGGGCACGTGTTTGCTGATTCGTCGAGGGAACCCTCCACCATGGCCATTGACTTGCAAGAACGTCGAGCGATGCCGTGTCATCCGCGTGCCAGCTGCATACACAGAGTCCCAGTCTACGGTTTTGTGCAAGATGGCCGTTAATCGTACCAATAGATGCATCCACCTTTTGAGAGCTGACTAAACCCGCATCCTTACGAGAGAACAACCAACTCTGGAAAACCGGTTTAGTTGCCGACAACCCGATTATGTAATAGGTAGTACTGGGTGAGATTTGTTAAAAATCATTTCACCCCAAGCATGGGGGTAATGTCACTAGTACGCAATTGGGGATGAGGGGCTACAGAGAGTGAAAGTGAGAGAAAAGATTGGGTATAGGGAGGATTGACGAAAGGACAAAAGATGAATGGGATTCCAAAATATAGAAGATGGCGATTGACGTTGCATTTAAATTTTGGAAGATTGTAGATAGCAGGAAAGCAAGTAAAGGAAAGGGAATTCCACACGCGAGAAGTGCGAGAAAAGAAACTATTGGAGTAAAAATGGCGGTTGCATTTAACTATTTCAACAATAAATAGGTAGGACCTAGATACGAAAAGCAACAAAAATTTCATTTATATAATTTTATATTATTTTTCTAAAGATTATTTAATTTAAAATGCCTATAAAATCTTTCTCAAACTACGACAGTTCTTTCACGATAGGAGGGTATTTGTCAGGTCTGAACAAGGGTACATCAGTGTATTATTATTTTTTGCAATATTAAAGCAAAAAATGGCTTCCATCTCATTCTATATTCTATTTTGATTAGCATTCTCCACAGCCTTAATCGTTTATGGAATCTACTTTATCCACAGTGGATAAAGGCGTTAGTTAGATCCAGTGACAGGATCCAAAGAGTGTGAGTTCAATACCCGGTTAAGGCAGTGGAGAAATTGGAGAGGGGAATTAACA
This sequence comes from Acanthosepion lycidas, assembly GCA_963932145.1. Lineage (NCBI taxonomy): Eukaryota > Metazoa > Mollusca > Cephalopoda > Sepiida > Sepiidae > Acanthosepion > Acanthosepion lycidas. The sequence continues at coordinate 94,071,852 of OZ010592.1, read as the reverse complement.
GGAGATAACTGATAACTGACATCCATTAAATCATGGCACGTGGAACTAGAACAGTTTACCCAAGTGAGCGAAATAAAGGGTTATAGTCCGAATAATGTAAATAGCGTACATAATACCTCATCTCAGAAATATAGACAGATACAATTTTATAGCTTTAACTAATTATATTTTGAACACAATTGTATCCCTTCAATACAGTTAAAATATATTGCTGGTTATTTTGTTGGTAATTCTACTATAAAATTGTATTGTTGGTCATTTTGCTATAAAATGTGTTGTTAGTAATTCTACCGTAAAATATATTACTGTCAATTTATTAAAAAAATATGTTGTTGATAATTTTACTATAAATAGGTATTGATGTTCATTTTGCTATAAACAGTTATTGTTGGTAATTTTTATGTAAACGTGTATTTTTATACTTACATAGTGTTTTGTTTTTGTTACGGGGTGGGGTTGATTATTTGTCCATAACTGGGACTCTAACAGGGTGAATCCTGGGTCGGGGTGAATCTGGGAACAACAACAATTACTAGGTGGTTCGGTGATTAGAGTCCTTGCTGCTGGATGTAGTTTATCGTCATAGCCAGAAATATATTACGATAATACAAAAGATATGGCCAATAAACTATTGGGTGCAGCATTTGTTTTTGTAGATGTGAAAATTCATCGCCTGCCATGTTTTTAAGGACAAGATGAGATAGAAAGTGTTTCTTGGAGATCGATCTCCTAATCAGTACCTCCACTTTGCCTACAACAAGATGCCGATGGAACAGATCTTCCGTCTCTCTCACACATAAATATTAGTCGGTTTCTACATTAAAAAAAAAAATGTCCTTGTTTCGCATCTTAGCTGTGGGAGAAAACGAGTCTATACTGCGTTTGCTTCATTTTTTAATTTTTTTTTTTTGTTATCATTGCTCGTTGCTAAATGCGCGAGCTACTTCCGGTAGTGAATTTTATTGTTTGGAACGATCGTCGTTCACTGTTCTGGTCGATAACTGCATTTAAAAATCATGGAATGTCACGCTTGTAAGAGTTCTGTGACAATGAGAAGAATTTTGATATTATTACTACTGTACATTCGAAACAGTTACTGTTACATTTACTCGTCAAAAAAAAAAAAATAAAATAAAATAAATAAAATGGCGAAACACTCGTTTTATGCACACGAAAGAATAGCCTTCTGTTTCGCTTTGTCTACAATTACATCTCCCTCTGTGTCTTGTACTATTTCTTCTATGAATAATGCTTCTTAAGTGTCACCTGCTCCATGTCTGACATTCACTATATCAATATCTTAAATGTTTACTTCCATAAAATACAGGTCACGTAAAATATTAGCGAATATAGCTGAATTATAATATATGTGCGTATAAGACTTGACACTATTCGTTATTTCCAGGACAATTTGAAGGATCCAAACACGTGAGTTCAAAGATTCATCAACTGTTTTGTAAAATTATTGTAGACTTTTTTTATTGCGTCACTAATTTAATTAATGTATAGTATTTTTAAACCATGAAAATTTATCCGTTTTTTACCCATTTGAAATTTACCCCTGAACCATCAGGTATTGAGTGAATAAGCTCATGAATCCTATGACAATAAAATATCCGTAGACATTTTACCTATAATATTGTTAAATGTTTGAACTTAATAACTTTAATAAAACATTGCAATAACAATCATAAATATGAACGCTACAGTAAGCAAGTGTAAATAAAAAGATTTTAAATTGACTTTAAACATTTCTATCGTCCTTTCTTTCTTTCTTTCTTTCTTTCTTTCATATGTCTTGTTTTTCGACGCAGTCAAAACGGAATAGTCCATTATTTACGAGATATTTACAGGAGAGTTAAACACTATCTTACCTATTTATATTATTCAGACTATCGTCCTCATTTTTGTCACGATATTTATTACAACGTTTCGGCCGTTTTACGCTCCAGCCTTCTTCAGGTGGTTGGAATGTTGAACTAAACGCTTTATTTCGCTCACTGGGGTAGACTGTTCTAGTTCCACGTGCCATGTTTAATGGAAGTCAGTTGTCTCCTGCTAATTCCCCTCTCCAAGGTCTCCACTGCCTTAACCGGGTATTGAACACAAACACTTTGGGTCCTGTCACTGGATCTAACTAACGCCTTTATACACTGTGCCATGTGTCCTTGAAACCTTGTAATAAATATGACGACAAAGATGAGGCAATAGTTCAAATAATGTAAATAATGTACATAATACCTTATCTCAGAAATATAGACAGATACTGGAAAGCCGAAACGTTGTGATAAATATGGCAACAAAGATGAGGACAATAGTCCGAATAATGTAAATAGTGTACATAATACATCATCTCAGAAATATAAACAGATACTGAAAGGCCGAAACGTTGTAATAAATATGGCAACAAAGATGAGGACAATAGTCCGAATAATGTAAATAGTGTACATAATACCTCATCTCAGAAATATAGACAGATACTGAAAGGCTGAAACGTTGTAATAAATATGGCAACAAAGATGAGGACAATAGTCCGAATAATGTAAATAGTGTATATAATATTTTATCTCAGAAATATAGACAGATACTGAAAGGCCGAAACGTTGTAATAAATATGGCAACAAAGATGAGGACAATAGTCCGAATAATGTAAATAGCGTACATAATACCTCATCTCAGAAATATAGACAGATACTGAAAGGCCGAAACGTTGTAATAAATATGGCAACAAAGATGAGGACAATAGTCCGAATAATGTAAATAGTGTACATAATACGTCATCTCAGAAATATAGACAGATACTGAAAGGCCGAAACGTTGTAATAAATATGGCAACAAAGATGAGGACAATAGTCCGAATAATGTAAATAGTTTACATAATACTTATCTCAGAAATCTATATCTTCTCTCTCGCCAAATCCCCTTAATAATTTTAAAATAATTTAGCAGACGATGTTATTTATTTATGATAAATATCACTTTTTACACAGCCCGATCCAGGAATTGATCGCACCGAAGACAGGTAAATAAATCCATCAATTTTTATTTTTATTGTTATTTTTTTTCTAAATTTCTTCAGAGCCAATTTTATTTTCTTCATCAACATGGTATAGAAAATTATAGTTCATCAGAACTTTCTATTAGAATTTTCTGATGAATTTTTATATCCGTAGAAATTCTCCTTTCACGTCGTTAAATATTTGAGCTTAACAACTTCAACAAAATATTGACAACTATTTCCATTGCACTGCAATAGCTGTTAAACATTTCTATCTCCTATTCTTTCTTTCTTTCATCTTCTCATTGAAACCAAGTAGCGTATGTCGTTTCTTTTTCTACGCAATCATAACGAAATAGTCCACTATTTAGTTAAACACTTTGTTTGTTTGTTTGTTTCTTTTTTCTTTCTTTCTCTCTTTCTTTTTTTCTTTTTTTCTCCTTTTTTCTTTCTTTCTTTCTTTCTTTCTTTATTTTTTTCTTTTTTCTTTGCTTCTTTCTTTTTGGATTTACACCCACCTCATAATAGTCTCACTTTAATCTCCTTCTTTTCCCTCATTTCTCTCTTTTTTCTGCCTTTCTTTCATCTTTCTTTCGTTGTTTTTTTTTGTTTGTTCGTTTGTTTGTTTGTTTGTTTGTTTGTTTGTTTGTTTGTTTCTTTCTTTCTTTCTTTCCCCGTCTTAGGAATATTTCTTTTAATAATAATATTAAAATAATTCGGCTGACGATGTTATTTATTTTTTATGGTAATTGGGTTTTTGTCGATTGCCTTACTCAGTTTCCGCTTTACGATAACGTGCTTCTTAAAAATGGCACTTTAGCGCTTTCGGCATCGCTTCTCGGGCTCCCCACATTAAGCTGACCTTGTGTTACATCCTGTCTTCGTGGGGCGGCAATAAAATACAATAGCTTCCCGGCCTTTCGGCTGGAATCAAAGTGTAGTATCGGATAAACTATATTCCATCTCTCAGTTGTGTCTCTGTCTGAACACAGAGCGAAAGTAAAAATATTATCGAGAGGTGCCCGATCCAGAGAAACAGCTGTCCTTGGCATTACCTCCCCTAATTCCACTAAAGAGGCGTGGGGATCGGTAGTAATATTGATGACAGCGCAACTGAGGGTAACGGGGCTGGGCTATTTTTGGACCTGGCCTGGGTGCACGCACACGGGCTCTCCACATTGTACTTTTACTCCACATAACCTCTGCGTTGTAGTGGGATTCTCGCATTGCTTGGGGTGAAATGATTAACAAATAAATGTTGATCTGATTCGTTTTGTTTAACAGTCCATCCATATTTTAGTACGAGGCATTTTTATTACAATCGTTGTTTCGATATTTTGGTTAATTTGCAGTATAAGCACCAAAAGTCCCCGGCATTGAGAATTCTGGTGTGAAATTTCTTGGTCATTTCGAAAATGACATTAAAATATAGCACTCGATTACCGTTTAGAAGTTATGGACAATGTAAGTTCGACTTCTTTCTCGTCGCGTACACAGAACGTCCGCCATTACTGGCTTTGTTTACATACGTTTGTCTCGTGTAGTCATGCGGCGCGGAAGCTTCACTTGTCTTGATTACTGCGCAATGCGCGAAGTCTGAAATGAATGCTCGAAATAATGCGCGAAGAAAAAAAATCCGACAATTAAAATAAAATAAAAATTACGTGTCTGAAAAGTAAAAAAAAAAAAAGGATTTTTTCTTTCTTTTTTTTAACGATTTTTTTATGTGTCGTGAGTTTCTTCAATTTAAAGCTTCATAAATTACATTTTAGGGTCAGGTTCTTTTTCATTAGCTACAAGTAGGTTTATTAAGGAGAATAAAGAAAATACTATTCATTTAAAACGTCATTTTAAAAAATCAAGGGCATTTTAAAAATAGCATCCGCGAAAATCGCGCAGTAATCAAGACCAGTAAGATACGAAAAGCTGTAAAAAAATCGTTAACTAAGTAAGCTTCTGCGCATTACTGGTAAAGGAAAACGTATGTAAACAACGCTATTAATGGCGGCCGGACAACGCGAAAGAGATCGAACTTATATTGACGATAATTCGAAAACGGTAATCGAGCACAATATTTTAATGTCATTTTCGAAATAATCAGGTAATTTAAGATCAGAATGGTACATTCTCAATACAAATTAACGAATAAAATCATTTTATTTATTTTATTACAATCGTTATTCTGATTATTGATTGTTTTTTTCTTTTTGACTGAAAAGCCTTCTTTAATTTTAAGATAAGACTTTCTCATTCCAACCATTATTTCGAATGATGATATTCTTTTTTCTTTAACACAGATTCCGTAATATTGTCTTGAGTCCTTATCATTATAACACATGTTTAGAATCTAGTTTTCCTGTTTATTTTTTTTTATCCTTTTTTTAAAATATTTTCTAGTGTATAGCTGTGTCATTGTAGTCGACTGATTTTGTTTAGCGGCATCCTAACAACTCTCTGGGTTATTTAATGCCGAAATCTAAACATTATCAACACAATTTTAAGGCTCCAATTAAATATATTTTGAAAGCATTGCCTTCAACTACAGATAAAATGTATTGTTTGCCATTTTTCTATAAAATGTATTTTTTTACATTAAAGTTCTCCCTGTACAACGCCCGGGAGGCACTGAAGGTAGAGTTTTACAATAAGGGGTAGTTTATATGGATAGGAGGGGAAGATAACGGTTGATTGTAGGCTTTAACATGTTAATATTGTAGTTATCGGGGAAACATTCTCTCCTTCCGTATAGCAGTGATTCGTTGCAAAGAAGCTGTTTGAGTAGAACTTACTTCTCGCTGATGGAATACGGATCCAATGTGGGTTGTTTGCTAATATGTAAGTGGTACGGTGGTTCTTGCCGTGAAGGTCGGGCCTGATGGAACCAGGAGGTGATGTTCATTCGAGCACATTTCAGTAGCGACAGAGCCTGTAACAGAGGTTGGATTGAGGAAAATAATGTTTATCCCAAAAGGACTTAGACGCTTTTGAACTCTGCCAAAATATGGCAATAGTACTCAATTTTCGGCCTAATCTGTCTCTTGTAAAGGGAGAGTCAGGTACTTACTGAGGCGGTACAGGGAGCCGATCATTTTTACCTGCATCTTTAGCGAAGGATCGGTTTAATTCCACTTGAGTGAGTTTGAAGCACAATATTTTCTCATGGCATGGGGAATCTTTATATCGTCGTATCATCGGCATAGACGTTTATAAATAATCGGAGTAGGTAGATCACTTATATAAATCAGAAAGAGCGTTGGTCTGAGAGGTGACCGCTGGGAGACGGTTGTCTTGACCTCCAGGTCCTTGAAGGACGGCCCGTTAATAACTACCTTCAGGGATGTAAAGAAGGATTTTATAATAGGGAAAACCCTTCCAGTGATTCCATAGCTGGAGAGCTTGTGTAGCAAATCTTTGTCCTTCGAGATGTCTAATGTTACAATCCTTGTGGTATGCGTGTTGAAAAGGGCCTCATTAATTATGTGTGTAATGGTAGTTAGGACATCAGCAATGGATCGAGCTGATCGAAATCTATACTACTCGTCGCACAAGAGGTTGTTCCTATCCAGGTGCTCGACCGTCTTGTTGATTAAAGCTTGTTACTTTGTTCAAAAATATATTGCTGGCAATTTTTTTTATATAAAAATGTATTGCTGGTATTTCTTTTCCTAAAATATATTTTTTATAATTCCACAGACTTTTTTTTGTTTGGGTGTCACCATTTGTCTACAGCCGGGACCACAACAGGTGATACCACTCAAGGTCAGGGTGGACCTGGGAAGAACAGCAGTTAATAGGTGGTTCTACGCTTCTCAAAACTCCCAATCTCCTGATTAGAGGACTGTCTGCTGGATGTAGTTTATCGTCATATCCAGGAATAATGCGCTATTGTTCAGAAAGTCATCATCCTTTAATTTATTATATGACCGTTTCGGACGGAGGCGATCTTGGCTCTACACACAGTCCCTTTTTTATCTCTCAATGACCATCACTTCCTGGGAAAGATAGACGAGTGCTTTTATTTATTTAACGCATATCCCTTTATGACGTAGGCGATCATGGCTCCTATGAGATTCCTTTATCTTCAGTATTCGTAAATTGCCATGCCTCCATTGGGGAAGACAGAGAAGTGGTTTCCAGTTGTCTTCTCCACAGTGTTTGCAATTAACAATTATGTTTTTCTTAGACTGGTTGCCATTTTTAGAAACCTAATCTAACTTGCTATTTAACACATAGCCGCATAGAGGAGTAATTGATTCATGACATTCTCATAGTCATAGTACAAACGGGAACGTAACAGATTAAACAACTCATACGTTTTTCTTATCAGAACTTGAGCTTGATCTTGATCTTGAGTTAGGACATTATCATTAGAATCATTGAATAGATATTTAAAACAAAATTTTATTTATGAGATCTTATGTTAATTTGAGATGAATCCGTATTACATTCATTGTACAGAATGTTGATCAGCTCCTATTAGTAATACCATGCTTTCATTTGAGCTTGGCTTTTATCATTACATTCATTGTACTGAATGTTGATCAGCTCATATTAGTAATACTATGCTTTCATTTGAGCTGGGCTTTTATCATTTGATTCATTGTAAATAAAATTGATCGTCTCCTTTTGGGATACCTAATGTTTCTTTGAAACGAATTATTATCATTCCAATCCTGTTCAGAATGTCAATCGCACTCATTTCTTTCCTATTCCTTCTATAATTTCGGTTGTTATGATGATCAAAGTTAATAGCTGTAGATGTTCTACGTTCAATGACTTAAAGTTGCCCGTGAGCTATAGTTATATATCTCTTTATGCTAATTACCAATTTAACTAAACAAATCCCATCACATTTCCCTGAAACTTTTGGGTTTCACGTCCTGCTGCAGTAAGTATTGGTCGTTAGGATTTTCGCTTGTAAGTATTTAATTTTTCTTTTCTTTAATCAATTCACCACGAGCAAGGCGAAAATGCCACGAAGACGCAAGGAGCTAACGAAGTGAAAGAGAATGCAGAAACTTTAGAAAGAACCGGAAACTCTAACAGAAAACAACGGATAAACCTCCAGGCCAGTTCAAAAGACAGGTGAGCAGTTTTAACCTGACGTTACGTAAACCTACAATTACTTAGGGAATAGTTAAATATTGGTTTATATTTAGGTCTATAAACATATACTTGGTTTGGGGACAGACAAATATTGGTCGTTTATATTTAAGTCAATAAGAATTCACTAGACTCAGGGATAGGTAAATATTGGTTATTTATATTTGAGTCTATAAGCATTTCCTTGGTTTGGGGATAGGTAAATAATGGCTGGTTATATTTTGAGTCTATAAGCATTTCCTTGGTTTGGGGATAGGTAAATATTGGTTATTTATATTTGAGTCTATAAGCATTTCCTTGGTTTGGGGATAGGTAAATATTGGTTATTTATATTTGAGTCTATAAGCATTTCCTTGGTTTGGGGATAGGTAAATAATGGCTGGTTATATTTTGAGTCTATAAGCATTTCCTTGGTTTGGGGATAGGTAAATATTGGTTATTTATATTTGAGTCTATAAGCATTTCCTTGGTTTGGGGATAGGTAAATATTGGTTATTTATATTTGAGTCTATAATCATTTACTTGGTTTGGGGATAGGTAAATATTGGTTGTTTATATTTGAGTCTATAAGCATTTCCTTGGTTTGGGGATAGGTAAATAATGGCTGGTTATATTTTGAGTCTATAAGCGTTTACTTGGTTTGGGAATAGGTAAATATTGCTTGTTTATATTTGAGTCTATAATCATTTCCTTGGTTTGGGGATAGGCAAATAATGGCTTGTTATATTTTAAGTCTATAAGAATTTACTTGGTTTGGGAATAGGTAAATATTGGTTGTTTATATTTGAGTCTATAAGCATTTACTTGGTTTAAGGATAGGTAAATATTGGTTGTTTATATTTGCATCTAATATCACTGAGACAACCTGCAATATTCCTTTCACCAAAACACCCCATTCTTACTACAATAACCATAATACCACTGTATCTCCATGAAGCCTTAACTCGATCTCATATGTACAATTTGTCGGTGGAGGTGAATAAATATCCACTTTTCAAAACTAACCCTAATGCATATTGATAATAATTAATATTCTCTATATAATCAAAAGAAAACAAGATAATGTTAGAAATAAAAGCCCCCGAACGATAGAAAAACCTGTTAACTGGGCAAAATTAATACTGAACTAAATCTTTTAAACAATCATTCGACCAAGCAGTCACTGAAACACACACTCATACAGGGTCAACAACAAATACGAAGAACACACTCATAGAGGGAAGTAATATTTATTTTCATATAATGCAAAAATATAGCACAAGGCTCAAAATGGGGGGGATAGTGGAAGGCTGGTCTTTAATCTGTCTTATCTTAAACTTAATCTTAAAATTGCTTGCCACAATTACTGACCCAAACATACGACATTATTCCTCCCATCAAAATAATTCATTCTTCCTTATCATTCTTACTACAGCGACCATAATACCTCAAAGTGACTAAAACCGAGAAGCCAGGCCAAGACCAATAATATTGCAGATATACTTTGTATTTTTTCAAGAAACTCTCAATGTATAGCAGAAGCACCAATCCAAATATGGCAGTGATATCCAACGTTTGTTTTAATCATTATTAATTAACCTTCTATAATTCCGAGACACGTCATTAATAATTGATAACCAGTTTGATCGCATTCATTTTGATTAATATTATTTTTTGTCATTTTAACAGGTATCATCTTCATTAGATCGTTCATATGAAAGCTGAATTCATTCTTTTTTTTTAAATAATTCTTCCATTGGTTTATATCAGTTAATATCATAAAAATTCATTTTTCAGAAAGTTGATGTCAGTCTTTGTGTGCAATATTCCGTCTGTAAATTTAGATGATTCGCTATGACTCTTACCATTGTTCTTAATGTTGACCTCTGTCTTATAAAGGCAAATGTCCAACATTTCTTCTGTAATTTTAAGATGAGTCACTATCCACCGTATGAGTATTAAGAACATTGATATCAGTTTATCATTTCTTATTCCGTCTACATTTCTGGACGAGTCATTATCATTCCAACTATTGTTCACAATGTTGAGAGTAATCTTTTTTTTTCCTTAAGGCACTTTCTGTAATTTCGAGACAATAGATTTTGGTTTCACTCTCATATTTATTATTTTTCTATCTGTTATTCAGAATTGATGGCAGCCATTTTGTTTTTTGAGTTACTATCTTTAATTTTGAGGAGAGTTATATTGATTCCAGCCAGTGTTTCAGGATATTAATCAGATACATTTAGTTTCAGATACCTTCTGCAATTTTGGCGAATAGTTTCTAATCATTCACAACATTGTAGCGAATTTTCATCTCATTTGGTTGTTGCTTTTGCAGACACTTTCTTGCGTTTTTGTCGTCCCTGGCTTCAATTCATTAGACCTCAACGTTACATCATAGGCTGCGCCAGCGACAATTTTCTAATATTATATAAGGGACTAGCCCGTGCTTGATTCAAAAATCGTACGACCCATACAGCAATCAGTATCACTTGACTTAAAATATTTTTGCCCTTCCTTGCCTTTAAAGGAGTGCCCTTTGCCGTGCTGATGTTGCTACATGCCTTACTTCTTGCCTATCTCACACTGCGAATTTTTTCTAAGCTCTATACTAAACATTAAATCTGTTACGAAAAAAGAACTAAACAAAATGAACACAAACCGATCAGCTTTAAAAAAGGACTCGTAACTGGAAAAACCGAATGAAAAAAGAATGTTAACAACAAATACTTTTTCACACCCAACTCAGTTCTGCGGAATCAGAATCACCGTTGAGTTTAAGCAAGCGAATGAGCCAATTGGAGTAAAGTGCCATGCTGATTTAAAGTTTTCCCACTTGGGACGAATGCAGCTATTGATTTTTTTTTGCGTGCTAGCATGCTAGTTAACATTTGTGTCAGTCAGCTGTTGGCTCTCACGCTGGCCAATAGAATCTTCCTGCCTATTCGTGGCAGCTAGCTATAGGCTCTCACTCTGGCCTGTGTGAAGACGAATGGAGGTATAACGTCGCCATCGTTAGTGATCAAACATTTTCGTAATCACCATTAATCTGATCAAGCTCTTTCCGAATACTCTGCACTGTCCACAGATTGACACCCCAAAACTCTGAAATATTCGCGTTGGATCTTCTGAATGACAAGCAGTAAAGCAGTAAAGCATACCGTTTTCAAATTTCTGGCGGAATTAATTGCATCTATATACAGTGAAGTCGTCAAAATGAAACAAATCAATTAACACACATGCGCGAAATTAAAAATAAATATAAAGTGGCGAAAATTTACCTATCCAATCCTGTATATATATATATATATATATATATATATATATATATATATATATATATATATATTACGTGTTTAAGTGGACTCATCAATTTTCAATCTGCTTATCTGAATTATCTTCAAGAAGCGAGAGCAAGATCTAAAAGGTCAGCCAATCTAACAGTCATCTCATCTCACAATTCTAACACCTGCTCCATATGTGGCCTCCTTTGTAAATCACTAGCGGGTCTTAAATGCCACTTAAGATTATCGCATAATCTTTCATAACTGAATCAATAAGCTGGCAGATTCTCATACCTCGAAATCATCGGGAGAGCCCATTATATATATATATATATATATATATATATATGAAAAGAAAAAACAGTAAGATATATAATCCGGTGTTGTTATTGATATTTTTTATTTTTACAAAACAGTGCATAAATTAAAAAAAAAAAAAAAATAATTACTCCAATATTCGTTTGAAGATGAAATGAAACTAATGTTTTTAATTTAATTACAAAATTAAATTTGTAGTTTTTAGCTTCGATTTTTGAAACATGTTTATTACAGTGTAGCGAAAAAAGATATTTTAAATCGGTTAATTTATAATATATATATATATATATATATATTAACATAAAACCATACCCGTTCGTCGAAACAATAGAAAATTTGCCAAAAGACCTAAATACCCTTAAACAAGAGAAAATCTCGAACGATGACAGAAATTAAAATGAAAAAAAAAACAAAACAATAAGACCTAAAGATAAACACCTACCTGTTCAGTAAAGTGCTTATCGCCTGGATTACCTAGATAGAACAAGTCGTCTAAAAATCACGCGAGCGTGAAATTCGAATTACGGATCCAGTTAAATCCATTACATTCACTTACGTGCTAATACCATTGCGAAAGGTATGAATCCTTTTCTTTTCTCCATCATTTATGGATAAATAGCAGGACAGAGTGGCTTCTATAACCTTAAATGGCAACTGGTCTAGGAGAAGGACAACACTGAATTCAAAACCTGCGGAGGGTTGTTTGGTGACTTTGAGACACACGGTGCATCAGACCTCTGTATTTGGCTCTTCTAAAAGTATGGTTGTTTCTAAACAAAACATTCACCAATATAATCAAATCATATGTGCATGTAGTCTGGCTCTTGGTTCCTATGTAATGAGTGGTCTGACATACGTCGTAAAAGGATCCCCATTAAGGGTGGGTCAACAGCTCGCGTCGAATTAACGAAGGAAGAGTCCACAAGATATATATATATATATATATATATATATATATATATATATATATATATCCCCTCACTTCCTCACTTCGTTAATTTACATATGTTTAATACGGCCCGTCAAAAATGTGTAAATTTTCTTTTCATTTTTTGTTTGGAAGTGAAATCTGATGATCTGCAGTCCTTTTTAAAGGGCTGTGGTGAAATAATTTATTACATGGAACCTTAAAGTGGTCTGTTTTTATTTAAATTATTTGCTCTGGATTTACATTGAGATCTCTGGATTTTATCCTCCTTAGGTTTACCCATACGGATTACCTAGTTTTTCATAAACTATATATATATATATATATATATATAATTAAGTTGTAAGGAACTTGGTAAACCGAATTGGTAAATCCAAAGAGGATGAAATCCTGAGAGCTCAATGTTAGGACAGAGCTAATATGTAATGAAAAACAAACCACTTTAATGTACCATTACGATAATTTATTTCACCTAAATCCTTTTTTAAGGATTCAGGATCATCAGGTAAAACTTCCAACAACGAAATGAGAGGAAAAATGGGATTAGAAATTGGTGGGTAGTGTAATTTTTGTAATTTAATAGAGGGGGTTGAGAGTGGTAGTTAAACAGACAATATAAAGTATAGGGAGGGGTTAATTTTATATCTCTCTTAAGTATGTTTTATATTGGAGTAGGAGGAGTGACAGAACCTTGACCTCTTTAGATGGTTAATAAAACGGAAATGAAATGTAGAAAATGTATACAAGTGAGTCTTATGGTAAAAAGAGAGATAGGGGGGGAGAGATGGAGTTGTTATAATTTTGTTTTAACAAAATTATGTAAAAGATAGTTTACAATGTTTGATAGAAAATTCGATGTCTGAAAAAAATTTTGTTATTAACTTAAATCTTTAATTTTTTAAGTAAATAGTTTCAGGACTAAATATAACTATTATTGTAATAAACATATTTATCTAGGACATAAAGAAATATTTAAAATTTTAATAGTTTATTCACCCGACTAATTGTATTTCCACAATATAAAAAAAAAAATAACAATAACATCTATTTTAATATTTAAAATTAATTTATGAATGTAATTTATTTATTATATTGGTAAACTAAATTAAAGATTAGGTTTCATTATTTAATAGTATTTGAGGGTAATATTAATTTTCATTTATTCATATATGTCTCACAAATGTATTCATGTGAATCCCTACACACATACGATCATTAACAAGTCCCAAAAAAAACCAAAAAAAAAAACCATAGAAACACTTGAGATAATTTACACAAAAATTCATTTATCCTCGTACATAAACTATATATACATTTTACAATCTTTATCTATATTTTAATATTTTAAATATATATAGATTTTGGTTAAATTCCACAGTTAAAATTTAATTTTATGTGACTTCGGACGTGTTTCATTTTAAAGGAATTTAGCTAATATTATTACTATTATTAATAGTCAAAGAATGGTATATTTAAATTTAAATTATCAATTTAGAAATATAAAACATACTTAAGAGAGACACAAAATCAACCCCTCCCCACACCCTACACTGTCTGTCCAACTACCACTCTCAACCCCCTCTATTAAATCACACCAATTAGGTGAAATAAATTATCGTAATGGTACATTAAAGTGGTTTGTTTTTCATTACATAATTATATATATATATATATATATATATATATATATATATACACACACACACACTGAAATGAGCTGGCAGATATATGTATATATATATATATATATATATATATATAATACTGTTTATTATAAACAGAGCATTTACTTAAATACTTGTATCTATAAAAAGAACGTTAAACATAAAAAATGTCTTTAATAAATAAATTGTCGGACTTTGTCCATTTCGTAATATATGACGTCATTTGTTTACAATCGATACACCATGAGCAGTTATGAATGTACGAGATTCATGGAAGATTGAAGTTTATAAACAGTAAATTCAACCTTGCCTCCCGAACGATCCTTGGTGGCCGAGCAGTCAAGGCACGTCAGCGTAAATGACGGTTCCGTATAGGATGCATGTTCGAATCCTGTCCAAGGACGAATATTTTCTATGAAAATTTCTCGGACATTCAGGCCGGTAAATGTTATTTAATACTGTTTATTATAAACAAAGCATTTACTTAAATACTTGTATCTATAAAAAGAACGTTAAACATAAAAATGTCTTTAATATATATACTAGAATTTGAGTTATGATCATTATTCTTGTTTATTTTACATATTAAATGTTTAATTTAAATTATTAATATTTCTTTCTTTAATTTTTCGAAAGGAAATTTATTCCACAACGAAGACACGTCTACAGCAGTTATTTTGTTCCAATTCACCTCGGGTTTCGTGACAAGTATCGTAACATATAGTAACAGATTTATGTTTAGAGCAAGTTAACCCTATATAGACCACACTTCTTCGTTTTTATAGTTCAGCCTATATGACTCGAGAGACAAATAAATGCGTGTGTTATGAATGAAATCACTCCGTGCTGTCACAACTAACCTAATAACGATAAGATGAGAACCATGGGATAATAGTGAAATTTATTTAGCGTAGGATGCCGCACAGGCAACAATACTTTCCCTCCTCAGGTCTAGTCCCTATGGGTCTGACGTAAATGTCATACGATCACCGGGTAAGACAGTCGTAGAGAACAATTGCTACAGTGAGACACGATATACTGAGCATTCTTTTTGGAAACAATATCAGCCAACCATCTACGGAAATTCTGGTCGGCTTGGAACGGACCTCTTGTGAATAAAATTTTATATAAAGAGCTTTTGTACAGGCATTTTCCGGTTTAAATAACGTGTAAATGCCTAATGTTTTAGTACTCGTCTCCAATATGTGTAAGATTGCGCGGGCCTTGCAAGTTGTAAGCGCTTCCAGGCCAGGTTCTTTAAGACCCAAACCTTCTTTGTTAATCTTACAAGAAGGATCAGGGCGTTTATTGGTAATCTTAATGCGTCTCGCTTGATTTTAAATGGGTATTTTCGATTGGAGACTCTTTTTTTTCTGCAGGCTTGCGTTGATATTAGGATTCATCTTTGGGTTCGGCAACAGTAAAACTCTTTCTTATCAAGCTGAGGGTAGATAGGGCGACGTGGCCTCCACGATCATCAGACCTAAAACCACTAGACGTTTTATTCCGATTTGTACTGAAAGATCTTGTTTACAGACTTAAACTATAAACAATTGTCCTCGTTATAACTATAAACTACATCCGCTTTCTGGGTAAAACGATAAACTACATCTGACAGCAAGGCCTTTGATCAGGAGGTCTTGAGGAATGTGGAACCACCTCTTAATTGCTGGTGTCCCCAGGTCCACCCTGACCTGCGATGGTAGCACCTGTTGTGGTCCCAGCTATGGGCAAATAGTTAACCCCCAAACTGGGGTCAAAACGTGTAAAAATAGATTTTAATACCAGCAAAACATTTTTGTAAAATTATTACCTGCAATTCATTTTTGAAGAAAAAATTAATACCAGCAATACATTATTACCAGCAACATTATTTTGGAAAAAAATATTACCAGCAATACATTTTTTGAAAAAATATTACCAGCACTACATTTTTTGAAAAAATATTACCAGCAATACATTTTTGAAAAAATATTACCAGCAATACATTTTTTGAAAAAATATTACTACCAATATAAGTCTTGTCGGCACTAAACAACCCACTGAGATGTTGATATGCCGCAAAACAAACCAAACCAAACCAAACCAAAATATACTGAGATAGATAGATAGACAGACAGACAGATATATAGATAGATAGATAGATAGATAGATAGATAGATATATAAAAAATATTACCAGCAATAAAAATCTTGTCGGCATTAAACAACCCATTGAGGTTGATATGCCGTAAAACAAAATAAACCAAACCAAAATATAATGAGATAGATAGATAGATAGATAAAAAAATATTACCAGCAATAAAAATCTTGTCACCCATTGAGGTTGATATACCGTAAAACAAACCAAAAACAATTCCTGAATTAAAACAAGCATGATAAATTCTCTAAAAATTAATGTCGAAATGTATCAAATGCCTTGTGGCTGATATGGGGTTGTGTTGAACAAGAAGGGGAGCATTTTGAACATATTAAATAACTTGTTAATCATCAATTATGTTCCTTTGATGTAACGATACTTAAGTGGCTGAGTGGTTAAAGCGTTCGCTTACCGATTATGAGACCTGTGTTCAAATACCACTTCTGTTGATTTGCCAGGAAATTGATTTATTTGAGCTTATCACCCGAGGAGCAGAGCCCAGTGTGCATCACCTTTGGAAAGTGCCTGAAAAACTTATATTTTCTTGTATACGTGGCATGGAAGTTCCAATTGTAAAGGTTAGGGGTGTTGCGGCCAAGGAATGTAACTCGTTAGAACACATAACATGGAAATAGCGAGAGGCTTGCGACGTTTCGTCTGTGGAAAAGGGCTTGTATGGTGGAAAATAATTACTCACCTACAAGGTGGCATAAAGATTTTTTTAACTCTATAAAGACAGGCAAGAGAGGACTGGAAAACCCCAACCCAGATATGTCAGTAATACTCCATTTCTAGTTTGATATGTCTCTTGGAAAGATAGAATATAACATGGCAGTTAGATAATTTCTGGAGGGTGAAATTAACCATTTCTCCAGAATATCTGGCAATAGATCGTATATTGGCCTGGGGAGAACTTGAATTTCAATAGACGTTCAAGCGCCTCCTTAAGAAAAGACCAATCCATTATGATAGACGAAAGTTCGGGGCCTGCTCGGTGACGGATTACTAGTTTGAGTTGGGATGTATTGAATTTTTACAAGCGAGTCATTTCCCAATTGAGATATATGGGCTAGGCCATAGGAGAGATCAGCTGCTAGGTTCTAGTCACGGGAACGAGGCGTCTTGGCTGTATTCGGAAACTAATAAAAAAAAATTCCACTAATAATGTAATCAATTGCCTCTCACATAAGAAAGTATTCGAAACTAAACGAAAAGAAGTTAACAATATATTTTATGACGAAAATTAGCCTTCATTGAAAATTGCTAAATTATTAAGTGAAAGAGCTCCGGACAACAACAAAGCTAAATTGGAAAGAAAGAAATAAAGAAGGTTATAAATTAACGTCTTCACTGTGCGTTGATATAATTATACAGGATTTATAAGACTCCATCTTGGATTGAGCACAAGCTAATCTTATTGGCATTACGATTCTGTCAATATGGTTCTTCATGTAAGAATTATATCCTGTAGACCATGGGAATGTTTGTACTTCCGGTACAGCCTGCAAACAGAATTTGCCCGCTTTGAATGAACCGGATAAACAGACGATATAAGTTTGAAACATAATGCTTGCGAATAACGTCTGTTTAAGCAAACAGCGATTGCAAGCAAGTCGTATCATCAGTCAGCAGAAGGTTGGCAGCCATTGTCTAGATCCACTTTTTGGCGGGTTTCTTTACTTGTGTATTTTGTTATCAGTTCGAATATGGCGATTGTTTAGTGAGGGGAAATTTCTGTAAGATAAAATATAAATGAGATTGAGACTAATAAAGAAGGAAAAAATAACAAGAGAGAAGAAGAAGAAAAAATAGAAGAAGAGAGGGAATGAAGAACGAACAAAGGCGTAGCTGGTTTATAGTAACTACGCAATAAAACGAGGTAAAATGGAAGGAAGGAAGGAAGAGAAAAGAAGAGAAGAGAAGAGAAAAATAAATTAAAAGAGAAAATAAAAGAAGGGAAAAAAGAAATGAAAGGAAGAGAAAAAAGAAGGTGAGAAAAAAAAAGGGGAATGGAAAAATAATGGTCGGGAAATGTAAAGGGGAAAAAGAAAGAAAAAAGTGAAATAAAAAAGAACGCACATGAGAGGAAAAAGAAAATGAAAGAAACTTAGAATGAAAGAAAGACAGAAAAAAAAAACAACCAAAGAAAGAGACAAAAAAGTGAAAATAAATGTAATATAGCAACAACTAGAAGCTTTATTTGACCAATTCAGTTTTAGCGCTGAAAAAAGTTCATTTTATAGTGATGGATGATGACAAGAGAGAGGGGAGATGGGATGTGTTTATATTATTATTAGGTTGGTGCAAAAATAACCTCGTTTTCTCACATAGGAACATGTGAGAAAACGACATTATTTTTGCACCAGCCTAATACTACAATAAATAAAGAAAGAGATAAGACAAAATAGGAAACAGAAAACAAAAGAGATCACGATTAATTCAAAAGAAAGAAAAAGATAAAGGAATCAGATTAAGAAAGAAAGGGGGAGAGAGAAAAGGAAAGAAAGAGACAAGAAGATAAGGTAAATCAAAAAGAAAGACAGAGAAAAAAAAAACGAAACGAAATAAGAAAGAAAGAAATAGAGAGAAAGAGACAAGAAGCTAAGGTAAATGAAAAAGAAAGACAGAGAAAAAAAAAACGAAACGAAATAAGAAAGAAAGAAATAGAGAGAAAGAGACAAGAAGCTAAGGTAAATGAAAAAGAAAGACAGAGAAAAAAAAACGAAACGAAATAAGAAAGAAAGAAATAGAGAGAAAGAGACAAGAAGCTAAGGTAAATGAAAAAGAAAGACAGAGAAAAAAAAAACGAAACGAAATAAGAAAGAAAGAAATAGAGAGAAAGAGACAAGAAGCTAAGGTAAATGAAAAAGAAAGACAGAGAAAAAAAAAACGAAACGAAATAAGAAAGAAAGAAATAGAGAGAAAGAGACAAGAAGCTAAGGTAAATGAAAAAGAAAGACAGAGAAAAAAAAAACGAAACGAAATAAGAAAGAAAGAAATAGAGAGAAAGAGACAAGAAGCTAAGGTAAATGAAAAAGAAAGACAGAGAAAAAAAAACGAAACGAAATAAGAAAGAAAGAAATAGAGAGAAAGAGACAAAAAACAAAGGTAAATAAAAAAGAAAGAAAGAAGTAAAAAAAATAGAGAAAAGACAAACGAATGAAGATATCAAAGAAAACAGGAGATAAAAGAGACCATACAAATAAAAGAAGAAAGAAAAAGGTAAAAGAAACAACGTAAATAGGAAAGAAAGAAAGAAGGCATGAACCCTGAGATGAAATGTTAGAAAGGAACGAAGAGCAAGAAATAGAGAAAATATAGAAATGAGAGAAAAGAGAAAAGAGAGCACAAGAGGGAAACATAGAATGTGAAGAGATGGGGTGGGGCGAAAGAGAAGAAATTAAACAGATTAAATGTAAACAAGAAAACGTGACAGAACGAATAAAAAAGCGAAAAATACAAAAACAACAATAAGATGTAGAATTTATTGCGTGAATTGTAGTAAATGATAGAGAGAAGGTAAAGGGAGAGAGTGATACATACATATATATGTATATACATATATATATGCATCTGTGTATGTGTGTGTGTATATATGTGTGTGTGTGTGTATGGCTGGTCACCACCCCCCGTATCTGCGGATACTCGTCTACTAGGGCGGCTAGACAATCTCTGTTGCAGATTCCTGATTTTGAAGACTGTGTTTTTCTGGTCTGAGAAATTGACCAACTATTTTTAATTGACCAACACATGACTTCCCAGCTGGGAAGTCATGTGTTGGTCAATTAAAATTACCATGTGTTGGTCAATTAAAATTAATACACACACACACACACATACATATAGAGTCATCCACAGTATCACAACTCATCAGTGCGGCTAGACGTCCGGTTGCCTCAAGCAAGGATCGAAACCCGACTCAATTGGCTTTAGTCGGGGGGACTCTACCACTAAGCCGTTGGCGCATGGTAGGGGGAATGTGAATTTAAGCATAGTTATTTTTAGATAAACACACAGTGACTGAGGGAACCTGATTCGATTTACTGAAGAGTCTTGCATTATTAGCCGCAATAGTCACTGTTTACAACCCCCATATATATATATATATATATATATATATATATATATATATATATATATATATTATGTTGACAATAAAACAAGCAATCCAACAGTGTGTGTATGAGCATATATATGCTTTAAACACTCACACACGCCTTCAGGGATCAATGAATACAAACATCTCATATTCATCAGAAAAAAAAGGAAAACTTTGGCATGTATCTTTCGCAGTCTGTTCATTATCTATCTAACTCAGTCTGTTTATCTATCTAGCTAGCTAGCTAGCTGTCACAGTCTGTTTATTATTTACCAATCTATGTCCGCCTGTTCATTATCTATCTATCTATCTATCTATCTACTAAAGTGATATATATATATGTATATATATGTGTGTGTGTATGTATATATATATATTAAATATATATATATATACAAATATATATATATATATATATATATATATAAAGAAATATAGTCTTAAGGTGTGCTATATTTATGGAATAAAGTGCTCAATATCAGAGATAGAGCGTGTGTAAATATAAAAGTGAACATAGAAGTCAACACTTAGAGGCGACAGTCTGTTTCATGCTATATGCAATCATCAAGCCACGTGTGCTGTTATTTTTCTCGGCTATTTATATATATACGGGTTAGTGGTGCATTGTGGGTATTCTATTATGGCGGTTATTTCACCGGAAGTCGTTTGTTTATCTATTTAGGTCAAATTATATTGCTTGTTTTTATTTTTGTTTCTTATTTTATTTATTTATTTATTTATTTATTTATTAACGTAGTAAAAATTTGTTTATATCACTTATTTAACAGTTTTGTTTTGGTTTGGGAATTTAATTAAAACTATTTGTTCAGTTTTGGGGTTGATTGTTGTAGTTCATTCTAAGTATTATTTTGGCGGGAACAGTTTTTAATTGATTATCTTTATTTGGGATTGATTTGTTTATTTATTTACTTGGATGAATTTAGGTTAATTTATTTTACTTGTATATTTTCTCTTTTCGGTTTTCGATTTTTAAGTAACATAGTATTTTTTTATGTTTTATTTCTATTTTTTTTTTTTTTTTTTTTGTTATTTTTGCTTATTAGTATATTTATTTGGTTTTATTTTATTTTTTCCGTTTTTAATTTTTAGGTTACGTAGTAAAAATTTATTTTCATGTCTGCATTTTGAGATGAGTTCGGATCTTTTGTTTAATAATTTATTTTGGTCGGGAAAAGTAATGATAGCTATTTTTTCCTCCGAGCAAAGTTTGCAAGTTTTTGATTGGTTATTGTAGGCTGATGATTTTTTCCTTATCTTCCAAGATTTTTTGGTCTGATGTTCGTTTTGTTTTTAATTTCCCAGATATACTTAGAAAGCATTGTACTGTTTGCATATTTACTATTTGTGAAAGATGTTTTGTGTGTATAATTTCTTTGTTTCCAGGGTCCTTCAGTTACTCCTATGTATACTTTTTCTTCATTATCTAGTGATTTTATCGTGGCTTGGTATATTACGTTGTTTTGTAAACAATTTCCGTTTAAGGGACATTCGTTCTTTATTCTGCAGTTGCACGTGGGTTTAATTTGTTCGTGTGGTTTGTTGATAATTTTCCTATTGTGCTTTTTTATTATTTGTGCCATGCTCTCGGTGCAGCTGTAGCTGATTTTTACAGTGTTTTTGTTGAATATCTTGTGTAAGGTGCTTGATTCTGGGAAGTGTTTGTGTAAGAGTTTGAAGAATATTTTCCCTACGTTTGTTTTTACGTTCTTGCTGTACGGTGGGTTGAACCATATGATATTTCTTCTTCTGTTGGCCTTTTTTGTATTCTGTGGTGAGTATGTGAGTGTTTCTGGGAATCCGCTATCTTTTAGGGCTGTTTCATAGTCTTTCTTAGCTTTGTTAAATAGGGATTCATTGGAGGAATTGTCAGAGAGCCTGCGGTTAATCGATTTTGGTATCTGTTTGATTATAGAAGGTGGATGGTTGGAAGATGTGTGTATGTAGAGTGGTTTGTCATTAGGTTTTCTATATGGTTTATGCGCGCCTTCTCTTAGGTTGAAGGTAACATCTAGAAAATCTACTTCGTTTAGGTTAGTTTTTATATCTATGTCGAATCCGTTATTTTTAAAAATCTTTATTATTGCTTTTCTAGTTTTGTCTGTGTTTTGTTTGTTACAGTTTCTTAAGATTATGAGACCATCGTCCCTGTAGAGTCCTGTGTCATTTCTATCTATTATTTTGCTCAGTTCGTTTAGTAAGTAAATGCCTATGATTTCGCATGCTTCTGCACCGTCAAAGCTTCCCATTGTAGTGTCAAATATCCCATCTCTCTTTATCCATGCTTCTTCATTGTGGAATAATAGTGATTTACGGGAGTGCTTAATGATGTTGATTTCGCTTGGTTGTATTATTACTTGTTCCTGAGCTAAGTTAGAAAAAAGGAGACAAGGAAGAGAGAAGACATTAGAGGAGAATAGCAAGAAAAAAGGAGACAAGGAAGAGAGAAGACATGAGAGGAGAATAGCAAGAAAAAAGGAGACAAGGAAGAGAGAAGACATGAGAGGAGAATAGCAAGAAAAAAGGAGACAAGGAAGAGAGAAGACATGAGAGGAGAATAGCAAGAAAAAAGGAAACAAGGAAGAGAGAAGATATAATTAAATAGAAAGATAGTTTGGTTTGTTTGTTCAAAGGTATATCAACATCTTGTGAGTCATTTAATACCGAAAATTAATTTTCTAGAGAACTTTGGAATTTTTTATTATTATTAAAAGTATTGCTGAAAATTTGTTTACTATTAAAACATATTGCTAGAAATTTTTTAATCTTAAAATCTATTGCTAGAAATTTTTTTTACTCTTAAAATCTATTGCTGGAAATCTTTATTTTATTATTAAAATCAATTGCTAGAAATTTTTATTATCAAAATCTATTTCTGGGAATTTCTTATTATTCAATTATGTTGCTGGACATATTTTATTATTAAAATCTATTGCTGATTTTTTTTTACTCTTAACATGTATTACTAGAATTTTTATATTTTACTATTAAAATCTATTGCTGGAAATTTTTAATCTCTTAAAATCTATTGCTAGAAACTTTTTACTATTAAAATTTATCACTAGAATTTTTTTTTAATTTTAAAATCTATTGCTGGAAATTTTTATTTTAATATTAAAATCTATTGCTATAATTTTTTATTATTCAATTGTGTTGATGGACATATTTTATTATTAAAATCTATTGCTGAAATTTTTTTTATTATTAAAATCTACTGCCGGAAATATGTTTTTACTATTAAAATATTCTATTGTTAGAATTGTATTTTATTAAAATCTATTGCTGGAAAATTTTTATTACTAAAATCTATTTCTGAAAAACTTGCTAACAAATGTATTTTTTACTTTCATGGTATTTTGTCCTTAGTTTTGGGGCTTCACTATTTGCCCATCGTGGGTACCCTAAAAGGTCCCACCGGGTCAGGATGGACCTGAGAACAACAGCAATTACGAGGTGGTTTTACACTCCCCAAAAGCTGCTGATCCTCTGCCCCGATGTAATTGATTGTCATTCGCAGGACAACAGAAAGAAGGAGAAGGAATCGAAGAATAGAAGAAGGAAAATGTGTAAGGGGGGAAATGCAAAAAATGGATGGAAAAGTTCATAAAAAGATTGGCTGTTAGTTGTTTTTGTTTAGTGGCATATCAACAGCTCTATGGGTTATATAATGGCAAAATCTAAATATGAAAACTTCAAACTTTATACTTAATTCAATAGAATGGAATTATTTCATGATTAAATTTGAAGTAATTAGCTGCATTTTATTTTTACCAAACAATTATAAAAAATCAAATAACGAGTGAAAAATTGTTTCTCCTGACAAGAAATAAGATTAATCCTAACATTTTTTTGTATTGCTGGTCATTATATTATAAAAATGTATTGTTGGTCATTTTACTATAAAAATGTATTGTTGGTCTTTTTACTATAAAAATGTATAGCTGGTCATTATACTATAAAATGTATTGTTGGTCATTTTCCTATAAAAATGTATTGTTGGTCTTTTTACTATAAAAATGTATTACTGGTCATTTTACTATAAAAATGTATTGTTGGTCTTTTTACTATAAAAATGTATAGCTGGTCATTTTACTATAAAAATGTATTGTTGGTCTTTTTACTATAAAAATGTATAGCTGGTCATTTTACTACAAAAATGTATTGTGGGTCTTTTTACTATAAAATGTATAGATGGTCATTTTACTATAAAATGTATTGTTGGTCATTTTACTATAAAAATATATTGCTGGTCATTTTACTATAAAATGTATTGCTGGTCATTTTGCTATAAAATATGTTCTTAGTCTTTTTGCTATAAAATCCATTGTTGGTCATTTTGTTCTAAAATGTATTGCTGGTCATTTTACTATAAAATCTATTGTTGGTTATTTTGCTATAAACATGTATTGCTGGTCGTTCTTTTATTAAAATATATTACTGATTATTTTCTTTATAAAATATATTGCTGTTAATTTCATGAGAAAATGTATTACTGGTATTTTGACTAAAAAAAATATTTTTTACCTTAGTAGTGTTTTGATATTTGCTTGGAGTTTCACTATTTGCCGCTAACTGGGACCTTAACAGATGCTACCACCTCGAGTAGGGGTGGATATGGGAACAACAGCAATTATGAGGTGGTTCCGTGCTCTTGAAAACCTCCCGATCAGAGGCCTTGTTGCCAGATGTAGTTTATTGTCATACACAGGACTACTCACTTGAAGGGAGGCATCGCTTTGTAGATTTCAGTTGGCGTATTCTACAGCCCCAGCCGAGAGTGTAGGGACAAAAAGAAGGAAGAGGAGTAAATTAAAATGAGATGCAGAATAGGAGGAGGAGAGGGAAAGAAGAGGAAATAACAAATAGGAAAGTGAGAAAAAGGATGAGAGGATGAAGAGAGGAGAGCGGAATATGAAAGATGGAAGAGGAGGAGTTGAAAAAGAAGATAAAATATGAGAGAAGGTAAAAGGAGAATATAGTGAAAGATGGAAGAGAGATGAAAAGCGAGTACAAGGAATGAAAGAAATCCAGAATGAAAGGAAAATAAAAAAATAAAGACGAGTAAGAGATGAAAATGAACAGGAGGGAGACTACAGAAAAAAAAAATGTAAAAAAACAAAATGGCGAATTATAAAAAACAGATTAAAACAACAAACAAGCAACGATAAAAAAATAAGAAAATAATAAACTGGTTGAAGTGGATGAAGATGGTTGATTTATGGCGTCAAATTGAATGGAAAGAATAAAAAAGATAGATAAAGGAAGCTCATTAAGTCTTTGTATGAAGTTTGTAACAATAGAATCAGACAGCCGACTGGTAGACCGGAAGTGCACCTTCATCGCCTATCCTCTTGTCTTGTGATGCCTGATATCATTGCTGATAAACACACACTCGGTAAACACAACAAAAATGTATTGGAGTTTATTTGCTCATTCATGTGGAACAAACTTAAAGAACTTGGCTGAAGTCTAAACGTAGGATATTCGTGGACACATCATTGAATTGCAATTCGGTTGAACTGTTCTATAGCTCTCATTACTTATATATAGGGTATGTTTATCGGATGCTTATCTTCTGTAAATAGGGGACTATTGTGATAGAGAGAGAGAGAGAGAGAGAGAGAGAGAGAGAGAGAGAGAGAAGAGAGAGATTATATGATAAATATATTAATATTAAACATTGATAAATAAAATACGTATAAGTCTATCAGATAACGTGCGTTTCTACATTTTATCTGTAACTTTTTACATATTTTTAAACATATGAAAATTGGAGATCGATCTGAAATCATCTGCGCATCTGAATTATTCACAGCACCAATGTTCTTGAACAGTATGATAAAATTAATTTGCAAATTGGTAGATGCTACATTGATAGTAAAAATCCAAAGTGAAGAACGTGGTATATAAGGCAAAGTAGGCAAATATATGACTTGATTTTTGATTGTAGACAGCTCACAGATACTTGGCTGATCCTACGCAAACGGACCTGGAGCAAGACTTTAATTGTATACAGAGCACACAGATACTTGACTAATCATGAGCAAACGGCCAGTAACCATGACTTTGATTGTAATGAGAGCGGACAGATACTTGGCTGTTAGTAGGTAAACGACCCATGACTATGACTTTAATGGCAGCCAGATCGCACAGATACTTGACTTATCCTAGGTACACGGCCCAGTAGCATGACTTTGATTGTTGTCGGGGTGCACAGATACTTGACTGCTCCTAGGCAAATTATCCAGGAGCAAGACTTTAAATTGTAATCATAGCGAACAGATACCTTATCCTAAACCAACTGCCCTGGAGCATGAAATTGATTGTAATCAAAACGCACATATACTTTATTGATAATTGGCAAACGTCTCAGGACGATTTAATTATTAGTAGAGCGCACAGATACTTGACTGATCCAAGGAAAATTGCCAAGGAGCAAGACTTTAAATTGTAGTCAAAGCGCACAGATACTTGACTTATCCTAAGCCATTGGTACAGGAGCAAGACTTTGATTGTAATCAGAAAGCAATAAATCCTTACGTGTCAGGAGAAACTAATGTCATTATTAGCATAATAAACAGATACTACGTTGATGACTAATATTTTCCTCAAATTTAAATAAGCTTATTAAATTTATCCTTCATCACTCCCATACTTTTGCTGACCAGCTGCGAAGATAGAGTCAATCAAATTTAAGGAAAGTAAGGTCTGTTTTAGTTCCTCATCAGGGAAGAAATGAATTCTCGTTCACCTCACTAGCTCGTATTTTTCCTCTAACTGAAGAGAGGTAAAAATGTACTTTGGGTCAATATCGCAATTTCTTATTAAAAAAATATATAAGAAAAATAAATTTGACCAATTAAAATACGAAATCGGAAATAATTCGTCAAAATAATTAACCAAAATGTTATATATATTTAACAAAAAAGTCTTTACTATATATATATATATATATATATATATATATATATATATATATATATATATATATAGATATATATATGTGTGTGTGTGTGTATGTGTGTGTGTGTGTCTGGTGGCAAATGCTGCTGGTGGCGCCAGGGGTGGCGGTTCCGCCATACCCACCGAAACCATGATATCACCCCTCGTCAGCGGCTGATGAAGACAGGGTATCGCACGTGCTAACACACGTTGTATGTTAATATATATATATATACATATATATATATATATATATATATATATATATATATATATATATATATATATGTGTGTGTGTGTGTGCATTTTTTTTCTAAAAAAGGAGTAGATAGGTCATATTATCTAAGATTTTCATATTACATCCCTGAGATGGTCACCACCACGAAGAGAACATGCAAGTATGCAATTTCTTTTGGAGTCCATGGCATTATGAGAATCCACCGTCAGCTAGAGAGATATCATATACCTGTAAGAAATAGCAACATCTTAGATAATATGTTGAACACTTGTATGTCAGTTATCTAATAAATGGATTTGGTACTCTATGTCATTTTTATAATCCAAGATACTTGCACTTAAAATGTGTCTCATTATTATGCGACTCCCCTGTATACAACATCTGCTAAATAGAAACACGAGAAAGCAAAACAAAGTACGAAATAGCAGTATGTCAATAAACACAAAAATCTAAAAGTTTGTTAATATACACTGGAAAAAAAGACAGCGTTTTAAGACATTCGTTTCGAAACAATAGTTCTTTTTTCTTTCAACCGAGACAAAACAAATGGAAATCCTTTAAGATGAAGTTTGCTTTACACGAAATGATTGGAAAATCGTCATAGATCTTCCCGGAAGGAAATTTCATGAAAGATTGCCTTATAATTTAAAAGGAATTTAATTTAAGGACTTATATTAAGAAAACTAAAACAATAATTAAAGCAATATGCATGGAGAAATATGTTATAGATTCGTTGAATAATTTTAATTCGTAAAACGATCATTCAATTAACATAAATCTGTAATATTAAATCACATGATAAACTGCGTCCTAATTATGTTAACCTTTGACAGTGAAAAATTGCTTTGTCCAACTGCTTTCACATCTGTTGTAATACCCGTAGAATAGATCAAGGCATTACTTCCGCTGCGTCTTCTCATATTATATATATATATATATATATATATATATATATATATATATATATATATATATATATATATCAATCGAGCAGACACACTTCATAGAATCAAACAAGCAAACATTTCCAACAAAAATTATACAAAATTCATAATCCTACCTTCCAACACTTCAACTAAAAAAGCAAATAATTTAGTCATCCCTAATACGAGGATTGTTACAACCACCTCCAAAACTACTAGAGATATAATCAGGATGAAAAAGAAAATATAAAACAACTGAAAATTCAAATTCGGAGTTTATCAAATGAAATATCTACAGTGCAATAATATGCACATTGAGCAAACTTCACGTTATTTAAAAAACCCGCATCCAGGAACACAAAAGAGATTTGTGTTTAGATAAACATTCAAATTCTCTCGTATCCCATCGCAACAACGTAGGACATAACTTTAATTTCACCGACGCCAGCCTTATAAAAAAAGAATGTAAATCTTTCAAAAGAAAATATTATGAAAATATATTTATAGCAATATAACCAATTATTAACACACGTTTCAAAGACGATATTACGTCAGGATTTTTCTGCAGATCCATTAATCATGAATCTCACTTATCTCTTCCGAAAACATAAATATCAATATATATGCAAAATACACACGAGATATACTTTAATGAAAATTTTTCAAAACATTCTGCAGCGTCTCACGAACCTTTACACACATTAACATCTCTCTCTCTCTCTCTCTCTCTATATATATATATATATATATAAATATATATATATATATATATATATATATATATATATATATACATATATATATATATATATATATATATATATATATAAAGAAATATAGTCTTAAGGTGTGCTATATTTATGGAATAAAGTGCTCAATATCAGAGATAGAGCGCGTGTAAATATAAAAGTGAACATAGAAGTCAACACTTAGAGGCGACAGTCTGTTTCATGCTATATGCAATCGTCAGGCCACATATGATATATATATATATATATATGTATAGAAAACATAGTCATAAAAAATATAGTTTTAATGTAAGCTATATTTGTGGTGCTCAGTATCAGGGACAGAGCGTATGTAAATATAAAATTAGATATTGAAGTCAATATGTAGAGGGGAGAGTCTGTTTTCTACTTGAATGCAATCTTCAAACCATGTGTGTTGTGTCTTGGCTCAGTTATTTATATATGCTGGTCAATGTTGTTTTATGTGCCGTAAGGTCCTCTTGTATTTATCCTAACGCTCATTTGCGTTGGTGCTTAACTGTTATGTTGCAAATTATTCTAGAGGCTATTGACTAGAAATAACAGTGGGGCGGAATTTTTAGGTGTTTTATAATGTTTTTTTTTAATTATTAATTACTTAATTATCTCTTCTTGATTATGATTATGTGTTTGAGTCTATGTGTGCGTGCTAGATCTCATCAGTAATATATCACATGTAGAATAAAAATTAATTCTACAAAAATGTCCAACGCCATATTTTTTATTTCTTGGTGAAAAAGGACACATGCATGTCGGAAAATCCCGATTTGTGATAACTTTCTCATCATGTTTCCTTTTGGTCAAAAGGCCGACTAATATACAATAGATTTTATTAGTCTTATTATCAATATTATATTTTGTCTTATTTATCGCTCGAATTTCGATCCCGACTTGAAGCAATCAGGCGTCTAGCCACACTGAGGAACTGTGATACAGCGAAACAGTCTTTGGATGGCTATATATATATATATATATATATATATATATATATATATATATATATATATATATATATATGCACATTTCATTGAATACGACAGACAAGATGTTTTGATTTAGTTTTTATACAATTTCTCATGTGACCTAATATTTTTTTTCAGATGATGAATTATATAAAAACTGTCCGAATGTTCTTTTTATCCGAGCGCTTTCGGATATATATTTAGCCATTTTCAAGGTTGAAATACATTAATGTTAACAAGAAATAGTTATATATTCATTATAACCAGCATATAAATTATATTAACTATTTCTTGTTAAAAGTTAATATATTCAATGAAATGTGCCTGAAAGAAGGATTGCTGCTTAAATACACAATATATATATATATATATATATATATATATATATATATATATATATATATATATATATATATATATATATATATATATATATATAGATATAGGCAGCATATCTTTATTCAAGCATGTTTGGATGAGTAATCTAGAAATGTTATGTCTATTTAGATTTATTTTAATCCTCATAAATACACGAATCAATTTCATAGTACTGTTATAAAAACTGATTAAGAAAGAAGCTGTAGCTTTTCTTCATTCTTTTTATTAACAATTCGCCCCTGAAGATGATCTTGGGTGAGATTGAAAGTATTTAGGTAAATAAAAGGAATGACAAAAACTACGGTGCCTTCCTTAATGAGTTCAATAACAACATTAAAAAATTGAACAGTCAATTTGAGATGTGTGTATATATATATATATATATATATATATATATATATATATATATATATTACTAAAGAGCCAGACAAACCTACCTAGGTTTCACCTACGTTGATCGACAGGGTACACTGGATTTGTTCTACTTAATGTATTGAGCACTTTATTTAGGTATTTTTACTTTACTCGTGTTGGAGGTTTTTTTTCTTTGGACTCTGAGCTTGGATTCTAGTCGATTGCTTTCGTCTGAATTACATGTTCTTAGTTCTTTCTTTTTTTATTCCTTATTTTTCCTTGGGTATTGGTTTGTTCATTTACAAGCCAAAACACCTAATGTTTTTCCAGACGAGTATAATTACTTATATATGTATATATATATATATATATATATAAAAGTGAGCATAGAAGTCAACATTTAGAGGCGACAGTCTGTTTCATGGTGGCCTGACGATTGCATCTAGCATGAAACAGACTGTTGCCTCTAAGTGTTGACTTCTATGTTTACTTTTATATTTACAATATCTCTGATATTGAGCACTTTATCCTATAAATATAGCACATCTTAAGACTATATTTCTTCATATTCATATATATATATATATATATATATATATATATATATATATATATATATATATATACACACACACACACGCACACATATATATGTGTGTGTATTTTTTTTTTCTGTATATATATATATAAATGTATTTTCTTTTTTTTCTATATATATATATTCTTATGGGCACTACTTATTTGTTCATAAGCAATAATTTGAGCTTTCATAACCGGAAGCTTTCTGTCGCTGAATGGTTAACAGCACGTCAGACCAAACAACAGTTTTCGTATTGGATATTGCTTCGATTTCTGTCGAACAATTCATATGTTCTCAAACATTCAGGCCAGTATATATAATAGAGTTCAATTAAAAATAAAGCATTTACTCAAATAAGTTGTACCCATCCAAATAACGAATAAATATATTCAAATATTTGTCAGATTTAATCCATTCCATATTGTATTATTTAAATTATATATACATATAATTTACATATATATATATATACATATATATATATATATATATATATATATATATATATGATAATATATATATATATATATATATATATATATATATATATATATATATATATATATAATTTAAATAATGCATATGAAGACAATATATATTGTCAATGCCTGCTCTTAATATTTTATGATCTGTATGATTTCAAATTTATGTCCGTTATGATCCAGACGTTGCTGACACCGCGACGTAATGGAACCACAAGAAGCAATGAAGATGTCGATAAGTATTTGGGAGCCTTCTTCCTCCAGGGAATCTTTTATTTCATCGCTTGTTGCTTTATCTTTAAATATGCCCACAAGAAAAACGTCTAAAGCGGTGAGACCCGTTGAACTAGCAGGATATGCTACAAAAACTCGTCTCTCGATCCACCTGTTTCGCAAGATTTCCTTCAGCAACGATTGCACATCGCGATGGTAATGTGGTGGCCCTCCATCTTGCTGAAAATAAAATTCCTTATCTCCAAGCTCTCTTAGCTTTTGGTATGATAGACTGTTGCAGGTTTAGGATTAGTGTCTCTTCGCTTTTTTCAGACACCCTGTACATATACTACTAATAAATATATATATATATGCTAATATAAATATATATATATTTACTACTAATAAATATACATATGCTAATATAAATATATATATCTACTACTAATAAAATATATATATGTTAATATAAATATATATATATCTACTACTAATAAATATATCTATGCTAATATAAATGTATATATCTACTACTAATAAATATATATATGCTAATATAAATATATATATCTACTACTAATAAATATACGTTTGATTCTACATTGCATAACTCTGAGCTTCATACACGATGCAATTCATCAGGTTGTGGATTAAAAAGCTGACAGTAATATATATATATATATATATATATATATACATATATATATATATATATATATATATATATATATATATATATATATATATATATATATATATATATATAACGTATGTGCTTATGAAACTCAGTAAATTTCGAAATAAGTTATTCCAAAATTCTCTTGAAAATGAAACAGGACGAGGGACTTTTAATTTAATTCTATCATTGAATTTGAAGTTTTTAGCTTCTGTTTTTGAAACATGGTAATTCCTGTGTAGCGATGGAACCATTTTTTTTAAATTAGTAAATTTATAATATTTATGCTCTGTAGATTTGCATTAAGCACTGTTTTGTAAAAATAAAAATATTAATAAGAACATCGGATTATATATCTTACTGTTCTTTCTCTTTATTGTAATATCTCTCTCTCTCTCTCTCTCTCTCTCTCTCTCTCTATATATATATATATATATATATATATATATATATATTAGTATAACTTTTAGCTATGTTATTATACATCGAACACTGTTTTATTACCATCAGCACTCAATGTGTTCTAATTTATATATACAAGATTGGTGGAAAGAGAGTCCCTATTGATAATTACTTATAACCGCATTTGTATATAACGAAATATATTGTGATCCCTAAAGTGTTGGAATTTCATTGCTATTTTCTGTTTTTATTTCCGAGTAACAAGTGTAGCTCAGAATAGCATCACGCCTGAAAATGCACCTGCTCAGCAAGCATCGTGTGGCTGTGTGTGGTACAAATGTAGAGACCATAGCGCTGTCTTCATGAACCTTGTGCTTCCGGAGATACTAAAACCATCAGAAATTGTCATGTCAAGCTGAGGTGTACGGGATCTGTGGTAGATACGCACAGAGGTGATCGTCATTCAACAGCCAGAGTGGAATATAATAGGCAAAGTTACAGGAAATGTTCAAAAGATGTCTCCAAAAATCAACAGGCCAAGTCACCTGTGAAAGTAATAATTTCCGACGAACTGTTTTAAGTTGCAATTAACCAATAATCAACCTGTATATACAGCTTGTAATATATAATTACAGTCTAACCCAGATATAAGAGAGTTGTCGGGACCGGAGAAGAAGTCTCTTATATCCGGGTTTCTTTCATATCCGGGTTTGGTTTATTTTGTTTAGGTAAGTATGGCTCTAAATTGGGAACAGTGAAAATCTCTCTTATATCAGGGTTTCTCTTATATCAGAGTTTCTCTTATATCAGGGTTTCTCTTATATCCGGGTTACACTGTACATGGATCATTCATACAAAAAAACAAACAAACAAAAACAAATATAGAGGTTAATGATTTAAATAGCGAGAACACATCCTCGCAAACAATATCAATAAGATACACCAACCCCGAACCTGTATATGAATGATATGATCCCTGTTTATAAATTCCAGTTGCATAAGGTCTTTTTAATTTTTTACAAGCTTTCGTCTGTTCCTACAGACATCCTCAGATATGGAAATAGATTTGTTCTTGTTTTTTACTTCTCGGTAATAAGAGGACAACGAAAATATAGATGTAATCCGAAAAAATGCTATGAGAAATGTGTTATTGTTCTGGAACGTGCGGTCGCAACGCTGAGTTTGAATTTTAAATTTTAAGGTTGAGCGTTTTTGTACAAATATATTAATAAGAGAATTCTTTTTTACTGGTAGGTTTTCCGTCAATGTGGCATGAACTATATTGTTCAATAATTACAGGAATGTCACATTTATTATCCGAAAGTTGCACATTGGATCAGTTATTTTAATTTCAATTATAGGTTCAATTTTAATTTATAATTACATGAATCATTCATACAAAAAAAAAAAAAGAAAAAGAAAAAAGAAACAAATATAGAGGTTAATGATTTAAATTAAATTTAAAGCTTGTAATATATAGAGTATAACAGCAAAATTGTCCAAATCGTGTAACAGCATAATTGCCCTCCCAGGATCTTCAATATTTCATGAGCTTCCGATCCTTAGCTACGATTAATTAATGATGAACATGTAATAAAAACACTAAAGTAATTGAATTTCGTTTTAGCAGGTTTTCAGATAAGACGTTTAGTCATCTTGACGCCATTTGTTGCAAGAAGCACTGAAAAAAAAACAAACAAAACTTTTGAGTTCTTCAGCTAGAAAGAGAAAGAATGTTAAAATCGTTTTGTGTCAGTCTTACTATGTCCTCCTAATGGTGAGAGGAAAAAGATCATTCAGGCCTTCAGTAATGGTAACAACATTCATACTCTGGCTTTCATCTTCAAAGCTTATTCAAGAACCATCAAGAGAACGGTGAATAAGTTTAAAAAGAGGGAACAATAGAGAGGAAAATTGAATCAGGAGGTCACAACAGGAAGAGGGATCATCATTTCAACTTAGAGCTAAAGAGATCAATTAGAAAAGATCCAACTCAATTCATAAGTCGTTTGGCACATGCAAGAGGAATATCAGCTATGAAAGTCCAAAGAGCAGTGAAAAAAAGATTTGGAAATTAAATCATACGTGAAACCTGTAAGGCACCTTGTTACTCCATGACAGAAAGTTAGAAAGTTAGAAAGGGCGAAAATTTCACCACTATATTTCCGT
The DNA here is from genome assembly GCA_963932145.1 of Acanthosepion lycidas. Classification (NCBI taxonomy): domain Eukaryota; kingdom Metazoa; phylum Mollusca; class Cephalopoda; order Sepiida; family Sepiidae; genus Acanthosepion; species Acanthosepion lycidas. The sequence continues at coordinate 94,036,233 of OZ010592.1, read as the reverse complement.
TAACCTTGGAGATTAATTATATATTCTTATTAGTCGAAGTGGTGTCCAATAGTGTTATGAAGACGTCGGAGAATTTCAGTAAGATATATTTAATCATTTCTATAATACGACGGTTCAAAGCTTAATCTAACAATTGGAAAATTTTTCTGTTACGCGATTTGAACATTGGAATATTACACAAATATTAATCTACGTCCAGGTTTTTTTCCCAATATCAACTTTCCTAACAGAATCTCTACTCTCCAAAGCCAACGTACGAACAAAAATGTCAAGAAATCAAAAGAAAAAGATTAAATTCGTCAACACAACAATACAAACAATATTTCTACATTACCTTCAATATATAAATAAATGAAATAATTGACATAATTTTCCAGTTGACCATATGAATATACAATAGTGTTTCCAAATTCTTCTCGTTGCTAAAAAAATAAAATACTCGAAAGTGCCGCCATTGAATGTTATCCAAACATTAATCTACACCCAGGTTTTTAACCAATATCAATTTTCCTAACAGAATAATTACGCTCCCAAACCAACGTACACAACAAAAATATCATGGCATCAAAAGAAAATGGTTGAATCAGCCAACATAACAATACAAACAATATTTCTAAACATGAAAATATTCTCATGAAACATAAGGCAATTGAATTAATTTTTCAGTTGACAATATGAATATAAAATAGCGTTTCTAAATTCTTCTAGTTGCTAACGACTTTTTGTTTGTTGTTTATAGATACTTTCTTACAATAAATTTATTTCGTTTTTTGCCTTGCAAAAAGTCACATTGGACGAAACACGTCGGCTAAAACTACAGTTTTCCTGTTGTCTTTTTCTTTCATATATATATATATATATATATATATATATATATATATATATATATATATATATAAGAATATTACAACAAAAACATAAGAATCATTGCACAATTGCAGTCGTCTTTCTATGGATTACGATAAGTCTTCTCAGGCGATTGTAAATTACTACTGGCGAGTGAACGATTAATTTGATTTCAACTGAGGAGACGCATAGTTATTGTTGAAACACGATTCTTGCATGTTTTTATTGTAATATACTAAAATAAATCATATTGCTTCACTATTTATTGAGTTCTATTTTAAATTAAATGTTTCGGACGTTGGAAGTGTACTGTATTCGTTTTCGTCTGATATACTTGCATATATATATAGGATTAAATAAAGTACAAACATTATGTCTGCTTATTTTTAGCATAATCCGTTCATATTCATGGACATTTTCCCGTGTATTGCAATCAAATGAGTCAAAGAATGCACTGTAACAGTCACAATCACTTCTATTTCCCAAATACTTTCCATCTCTTTCTGAGATCATTATCAGGGGTGCAACTGGGAAGGCAAAAACTAAGTGTAGCTATTCCATAATTTTTTTTTCTTTTTACGTTTAAATGCTATGGCTGGCAGTTATACTTTAGCGTTCATTAGCACGTGAAAGAATTATTCATTATGGAGTTTTTTCTTTTATGTTGGAATGTCGTGGTTGGGCGCGCATTAAATCGTGGAAACAGATCTTTTAATAGGCATTTTAGAACATTATTACAGTATTCGTAGCTGATTCTATTCTGTTTTGGCTTCAATTTTTTAATTTTGATTTATTTCAACCGACGAAAATATAATTCGTCTCTTTTATTCAATCCCAGTATAGACTGAGTTCATTTCGGATTAGAAATTTAACTGTGAAAGTTACATAAAAAAAACGAAAAAATAATACATAATTTATCCATGTCAAGGTTTCAGTCAGACGAAATGCACGAGCAATTGGTTAGAGAAGGGTAAGAGGTATTAATCTTAAAGGCTTTCATAAAAATAAATCGGAATATTATCCTTATTACATTTAATTGGGGTTATATGAAGAATGAAATGTTTAAAACTAAAAGAGGAATAAAAAGAGGCTTAAAATACTTAAAATAAATAGATAAACCACTGATAAAATTTGTTAAAGCAGGATTTTGATGGCGTTTTTGCTTCAGAGCTTGACGAAGCTGAACACGGTGCTTCAGTCTACTGAATATATATATTGCCCCCGGACGAGGTGGACATCATCAGAATCTGTCTTAGCCGTTTGCAGTTGGAAGAAGTAGATGTCACCAAAACCAGATTTCGCTGTTTGCTGCCCGAAGAATTAAGAACATCATCACCCAAGTCGGTTACGCTTTTATGATTCGCATGTGTATATTAGAACATTGATAATCCCTCCCTTTTATGTTCAGAAAAAAGGAAAATAAAAAAATAAGAGTGTGTGAACATCTTTTTCGTTACACTGCATTATTGATGAAAATCCTGATCGACGTGGATCTCCATCTCCTGTAAGTGTTGCATTTTTTTTTTAATATATCTTATTGTCTGCTTGCTCTCTATTACTATGATATTCGTCGCCGTAATATTTGTCTAATTGATTACTCATCTCTCCATCCCTTGTGTTATTAAGTTACGCTTTTTTTTCTTGTCTTACTTTCGCACGTTGTATATTTGTAAATAAACCATTTCTATTATAAATTCTCGTATTGTCTCCTGTCGTTCTGTGTCCACGCATTGTATATTTCTTGCTGTGTTTACCGGTGTCTGGATTCGGAGAATTCCCCTTCCACTGCTTTTTTTTTCTTTATTTTTATATTGAACCTTGGGATCTCTTATTCATTTTTTTTTATTTTCTCGTTGCTTTCCGGGGTATCGCAGTCCTAACGAACCCCCGGGCGTAACAATATATATATATATATATATATATATATATATATATATGTGTGTGTGTGTGTGTGTGTGTGTGTGTGTGTGTGTGTGTGTATGTGTGTAAAGTTTGGGCAGCTACCTAACTCCAAGCGTACAGTTGGACGTCCACTCTTACGCTTAAAAAGACAAATTGAAAGACAACTTCAAAAGTTTGAACTTTGATTTGAAAATCTGGGAAACCCAAGTATCCAACCGAATGTAGTGGCGTAATACATTTTTCATTAAGTTAAAGGGCTTTGAAGACAGTAGACTGAAGCACCGTAATCAGACTTCGTCTAGCTCTGAAGCAGAGATACCATCAAAATCCTGCTTTAACAAATTTCATCTGTCAGTGTAGCTTTGTCGTCCGTAGCAAGTCTGGGTTAGTATCGCACTTAAGAAAGTACAAATGAAATGTCTTTTCCTTGTCTGATTTTCTCCAGAATAACCCATAGTAGCATGCATAAGTGTAAAACTAATGGCACCATCCAATGATGAACCTCATTTATCGTTCACGATAGGAGAGTCCACCATATATATATATGTATGTATATGTAAATATGTGTGTGTGTGCGTGTGTGTGTGTATACATGTGATGCGAGGTGTATCCGAGGGCATATTTGGTAATTAAACCAATTCTGATCTATTAAAAAGTTAATATATTTATAGTAAGTATCTGGAAAAACTATAAGGAAAACAAAATATAAACAATTTCCTTCAGTATATATGTGTTTACTTATATTCCTGATGTATTGATAAAAATGGAAAGAAAAATAAGACTGTTAAAAAGTAAAAGTGAAAAAATAATCATAAAATTTAACAGAAAAAATAGTTAACAATTAACAATAAATTTCAAATATAAAAATATTCACAACTGAATTTTACACAATAAATGAGACCTCTTAAATGTTGTTGTTCCAAGGTCTACCCTAACACGGGGTGGTAGCACCCGTTAGGGTCCCAGCTATAGGCAAATAGTGAATCACCAAACACTATGAAAATATAAAAATACATTTTATAGTAAAATAGCCGTGATCCGTTTTTATATATTTCAAAATGACAAAATGACAAATGTTATATATACTAGAATTACCAACATTACATTTTTAAATCAGAATTGTCAAGAATACATTTTATAGAAAAATCACCAACAATACATTTTATCTGTAGTTGAAGCCTTAAAACGCTGTTCAAAAGATTCCGGCATTAAATAACCCATAGAGGTGTTGATATACCGCTAAAAAAAATCAAAACCATAATAAATCATATTAAAATTAAATTTTAATTTTACGGTTTTTTCCCTAAATATACCTTTACTAACGACTCATTCAAAATTAAAGAAAAATGATTGGAAATTTTCATATCATTGATAATATATTCTTTGATACCGAATAGTCCAATTATAGAACTTTCCATGCCTTGTAATATGTACTGTATGACATACTAAATCATTCAGTCACTTATGTGCCATGCGTGATACATGCATGTATCTTTCGATACATGACTGACGAGGCAGTAGTTTGCCATTTCTTTCGGTAGTAGACCATTTGACATCCAAGGCTATGGAACCCGGTCTGTCCTGCTATTTACCCATAGCTAGAGGGTGAAGAAGAGGATTCATACCTTTCCCAAGGGTATTAGCACGTAAGTGAATGTAATGGATTCGACTGGAATTCGAACTCTGCTGTTCTGAATCCTCAATCCGAGCCGCTAGCCACTAAATCATTGCATATCTTTACAGTGTGTCTGGGATGAGATGTATTTCTTGTCTGGCTGAATTCTTCTCTTACAAAAGCTGGGGAGAATGTCTTTTTTGATTGATTGATTCATCTGTTTGTTTAACGGCACAACAACACCTTCATGGGTCATTTAATGTAGTAATTTAATTTTCTTGGGAGCTTTGAAGTATTTAAATTACGATATACGTAATTTTGCTTTCACAGGTGAATGAATACGTGGTAGATGATATTCAGCTTTTGTGCATAGACATGTTTGTGTGGACATGATTAGCAGAAGCGATGATATGTGTGTGTGCTTGTATGTTGTAGTTTTGTTGAAGTTACATTTTGATATACCGTTTGGTTTAAGAAATTGTAAGATATTTGTTGTATCGTCGAGGTGAATAATACATAGAAAAGAATGAGAGCTTATATCCGGGGCTAACGGATACATACAAAAACACAAAACAATAAGTTACAAAACAATTAACAAGACAACTTACAAGGAATAGAGGAGGGTCAAATGCTGCATAATCATACGAAGTAAGATCAGTCTGAATATTAACCAGCTTATTAATCAACTGTTGAAGTCCTTAATCATAGATTATTTAAGGCTATGAGCCAGGCCATCTGGTAGGGTGCTGAAAGGGTGCTAGCTATTCTACAACAATATTATATACTAATATCATGAAAGAGTTCTTTTATGTTGGTTGGTGGGTTTTGTTTATCGGTATATCAACACTTCTATGGGTTACTTAATCCCGCAATTTAAATATTTTGTACGTAATTTTATGCTTTCAGGTTAACGTATGTTTTTCAGCTTTGTAGATCAGAAAATGTACTGTTGGTAATTTTACTATAAAAATGTATTTTTATATTTTTTTTAATATTGCATTGATTGTCAATTTGCTATAAAAAATGTATTCGGTTGGTGCAAAAATAATGACTTAATAATGTCGTTTTTTGACGTAACGTCAAAAAACGACATTATTACGTCATTATTTTTGCACCAACCTGATACTTCTGGTCATTTTATTATAAAAAACATTCTCTATTTATATTTCTGAGATGAGGTATTGTAATTACACTATTTACATTGTTCGAACTGTTGTCCTCATCTCATTCACAACGTTTTGGCCGTTATTCGCTCCGGCCTTCCTCAGGGGATAGTCGAGCCTTTTATTTCGTCCACCAGGGTATATTGTTCTTGTTCCACATGCCATGCTTCTTCTAGATGTCTCAGTTATCTCCCTTTAACTCAACTCTCCAAATATTTCTGCACCACGGCAGTAGGCGGGTATTGAAATCACAGCTCTTTGGTTCTGACTAACGCAGATTTTTTGTATGTCATGTGTCCTTGAGGACATCAGTGTATGAATTAGGGGATTTATAAACTTAATATCTCAAATATTTTTCCAGAGCTCATATTGCATTTTTTATTTTTATTATTATTGCTTTTCTCTAACACTCCTCAGTACTTGTTCCCATATTGTATTCATTTTTATGTTTGGCCGGCTTAGGAGATTTTTGTGGCCTAGTACACACACACACACACACACACACACACACACACACATATATATATATATATAAATGTGTGTGCGTGTGTGTGTAAAGGGTGTTCCAATAACTTGGACCGATTTTAAATGTGAATTAAGCGTCTAATGATTTTTTTCTTTTCCTTTCAGATTTGGCGGACTTTTGGGCAATATTATTTTTCACGCATAATTGCAGTGACTTAAATAACATGATCCAATAAATAAATTTTTAGTAATAATACTGATTTATTTATGCTGACTTTGGTCCGTCTTAATGGAACACCTTTATAAAAAATCCGTCTTAATGAAACCTCCCTTTATATACACCCTTGCGCAAATTAATTGAAACTTAATTCCCATAATATTTACTTTTTTTTCCTATTTTTCCGATGAAACATTGCCCAATGCAGGTATTAGTACTTCGTATGTCCATTCCACGAAGTCCTTTCTTGCAGATTGATTACAGATACTCGATTGGATTTAAATCAGGAGAGTTTCTAAGTCAGTCGATAGTACTTTGATTTACTCAATTGTAAGGCTTGCCACTGTGGTCGTGCAGCGTTACAATCTTCGTACACTTTCTTGGAATAACGTCCATCGCCGAAAATAGTAGTAAGACAACTAATTTTATCACGCCCAAGCAATAGTGTCTGGGCGTGATAAAAATATGATGCAATCATGGATGACGCAATATTTTTGAAGGCCAAGCAAATTTCATTATAGAACCCGAAAATAGATTCATGTTACTGCACACCACTGCAAATGACCCAATCTGAGTAAAAAATAGAAATCGATTACACCCTGTCAATCCAGTGGCTCTAAAAATGACCTCACGGTGAAAGAAAGGAAACTAAAGCGGTTGTTTTTAATTAATTTGCACAAGTCTATGTGCTGATTCTTAAGTTTTCGTGTTTTCCAGTATTATTCTCTGTCTACTATTTCAACTTCCCCACCCCAGGGGCGTTGATCTTCCTTTGTCCTCTGTATGCATTGATTGTCATTTTTCTACAAAAATATATTGTTGCTCATTTTATTATAAAAATGTACTGTTGTTTTTTGTTTGGGTTCGTCAATATTTGCCCATAACTACGACCCTAATAGGGGCTGCCATTCCAGGTCAGGGGGGATGTGAAGAGATTGTTCCACGCTCCTCAAAATCTAAAATCAGCGCCCTTACTGCGGGCTGTAGTTTATCGTCATATCCAGGACGAGCTTTTCTTAAAGACAGATTCTTCTGCTGTTATTTTTTTTCTTGAATTCTTTTCTGTCTAAAGGATACAACTACTTTGAAATTTCTGTCTTCATGAATTTTGGCTGGCTAGCAGAAAAAAAACAAAAAAAAAACAACACATGTCCGAAAATTCTCTTGTTATAATACGGCATCAGCAGCTCCTTTCCAAGAGATCAAAGGAAAATACAATTTAATTTTCGCGCGACGAAATGTCTCTACATCTTTTCACGCTCAAAAAAACGGAGAGTCAACAGAAACCATAAACTTTCAATACTTCGACGGTTAGGAAGTTTTTCTCTGCTAGATTATGTTAACACTGAGTAGCGTGTTCGATCCTACGTGGAGGATCTACACTTTCGGTCTTGTGATACAACTAAGAAAATCCCATGAACAAAGTAGACATCTTTTTTTGGGATTTAAGTCAGTAGGAAAGGGGAAGAGTAAATGTACATCATTTGCTTTGTTTGTCTCTTTTCTTTTCTTTCTTTTCTTTTCTTTTCTTTTCTTTTCTTTCGTTTCTTTCTTTTCTTTTCTTATTTTTCTTCTTTCTTTTCTTTTCTTTTCTTTCGTTTCTTTCTTTTCTTTTCTTATTTTTCTTCTTTCTTTTCTTTTCTTTTCTTTCGTTTCTTTCTTTTCTTTTCTTATTTTTCTTCTTTCTTTTCTTTCTTTTCATTTCTTTTCTTTTTTTTTACATTTTTCGTTTTCTTTGTTTTCATTTCTTCCTTTTTTTCTTTTCTGTTTTGTTTTGTTTTCTTTCTTTCATTTCTTTCTTTCTTTCTTTCTTTTGTTTCATTTGTTCCTTTCCTTCTTTTCTTTCTTTTCTTTCTTTTCATTCCTTTTCTTTTCATTTCTTTCTTATCGTTTATTTCTTTCTTTCCTTTCTTTTCTTTCTTTCTTGTCTTTATATTTCTTTCTTTTATTTCATTTGTTCCTTTCCTTCTTTTCTTTCTTTTATTCTTTTCCATTTTCTTTCATTTTTTGTTTCTTTTCTATCTTTCTTTTATGTTTTCTTTTCTTTCGTTTCTTGCCTTTCTTACTTTGCATTTCTTTCTTTTCTTTCTTTTCATTTCTTTTCTTCCATTTCTTTCTTTCTTTTCTTTCTTTCTATTTTCTTCTTTTATTTCTTTTCTTTCTTCCTTTCTTTCTTTCTTTTCATTTGTTACTTTTCTTTCTTCCTTTTCATTTCTTTCTTTCGTTTTTATCTTTCTTCTCTTTTTTATCGTTCATTTCTTTCTTTCCTTTCTTTTCATTACATTTCTTTCTTTTATATCATTTTTTGTTACTTTTCTTTCTTTTGTTTTCTTTCGTTTCTTTTTTTTCTTTCTTACTTTGCATTTCTTTTCTTTTTTTCATTTCCTTCTTTTCTTTCATTTTTCATTTTTTCTTTCATTTCCTTCTTTTCTTTGTTTTTTCTTTCGTTTCTTTTCTTTATTTATATTTCTTTCTTTTCATTTCTTTCTTTCCTTTCTTTTCTATTCATTTCTTTTCTTTTTCAATTTTCTTTCTTTTCTTTTCTTTTCATTTCTTTTTTTACATTTTTTCTTTGTTTCTTTTTCATTCTTTCTTTTTTTCCCTTCTCTCTTTTCTATCATTATTTCTTTCTACTTTTCTTGCCTTTCTTTCTTTCTTTACTTTTCGTTCTTTTTTCTTTACCTTCTTTTTTTCTTTTCTTTTCTTTCATTTCTTCCATTTTTTTTCTTTTTCTTTGTTTCTTTACTTTTCTTTTCTTTTCTCTTACTTTGTTTCTTTCTTCCTTTTCTTTCTGTGTTTCCCCAAATCTTTGGAAAAAGAAAACGTAACGATTGCCTTTTTTAGGATTGATTGCAAATACATTGTTAATCAATTCACAAATGAAAATAACTATTTTATTTTATATAATTTACTTAAGAAAAAAATCAAATCGCTTATGCAAGGCAATAAAGCTACTAAGACATAAGGGGATTACTGAGTATGAAATAATTAGATTTCAGATATATGGGCATTGTGAAAAGATTTATAGTCTTGTTGAAAGAAGTAGGGTCATCTGCTGCGTACCTCATCCATCCAGGTCTTAACAACTATCACCAGCATCTCAACCTAGCCAGCATCATTAATACTGAAACCCTTTCGAACAGATGTGAGGCAGCATAACACAACCTTCGCTAATCGACACTCTTAAAACGATTACAGTTGCTGTGTATCGATTTGGAGAGATCAGAAAGATCTGCACCTAACCACCTGTTAGTTCCCATATTTAATCTTTTGCTCTTGGACGAACATTTTTATTTCATTCTTCTCAGAGAAGAACCAAACCAAGCCATGTTCGTGAGGGATTTTCTCACTGTTAAGTAATCGCTTGTCACGGATCAAACAGTTTTTCCTGACATCAATTGGCTTCTACTCAGCAGAGACGACTTGAATGTCCTCGGGTATCGCAGCTTTGATAGTCCACTCCGATATCTGAGTTGTTTTTTTTTTTTACTGATGACCCTCATCGATTTTCTTGGATGATCATTGATAAACATGTACCCGTTGGATGAATGACAGTGTCCTTAGAGTGTCTGAACGTTTACAATATACTTTACCTTTTTTTAAGCATTTCACGCCGGCAAGGCGGGAGTGCCACTAGCACACAAGCGTTTACAGAGAGTGAGAGCAAGAGTAAAAAGGGGGGTGTTTGAGGAAAGGATAAAGAGGAGGACGGGTATCAGAACCAATGTATCAGAAGATGTCGATTAAATTTGAATATTTGAAGATTATATCTACCAGGAAAACAAGCAAAAAGAAAGAAGTTCCACTGTCTGGAAGTGCGAGAGAAGAAAAGTAGAAGAGTAGAAAAGGCGGTTCTGTGAAAGGGTGGGACCGAGATGCCAACTTAGTAGCACGCTTAAATTCATGCAGTTGGGGTACCAGTAAAGGTACATTGTCAGAGCAGTTGCGATGAAGATACTCGTTGAAAAGACAGAGGGAAGCCACAGCACGTCTGTAAGAAAGTGACTGTAGACAGGATGCCAGACCAGGACCAATCACATTGCATATCCGTCTCTGGATTTTGTTGAGGACGTCGAGATGAACAGCGGGGAGCACCAGAGCATATATGGCAACAGTAATCAATGCATGGACGAATGTTAGATTTGTAGATTTGAAGGATGGACAAAACCGCCCGGTGCGATAAAGTGAACCGACTTTGATACTTGAAATATTCCTGCCGATTTCTTCCAAATATTTTGTACAAAAGATCTTGTTACAATTAGGAAGTTGCTAATTTCCAAATCGCAGAGTTTTACAAAAGCGACTCCATGTATTTTTTTTATATCTTGTGTTAGCGCCAGCTCCTCATTTACGTCCCATTCTGAGCCCTTGAAAGTAAAAAAAAAAAAAAAAAAATTCAGGGTTTCGAAATTAAATTAACAAGGTTTTGAGAGAAGAAATTAAATCAGTTTTGATAAAGTTGTCAAGATAACGGATAATTAGGATTTCACGCTATAAAACCGCTCCAGGCATTTAGCAAAATCGTATGTGCTAACCAACACATAAATCAAGCTTAAACTTATTTCTGTATCGCAGCGTAAATGTATCTAAGGTAAAATTAGCGTTTCATTTTCGTTTGTGAATTTCAGGCTCCAATAAGGTTAAGTTTCAGTGGAATTATCCGATCTAACTTCTATTCTAATTATTACATTCTAAATAGTTACTATACATTTGGCATTTTTTGTGGTCGGTGATAAATTTCATATATCATTAGTCAGATTTCATACTGACCAATAGAAAAGTAATCAAGAAGACAGTAGATAACGATTGATATTGCATTGAAATTTGTTTTCTAATCATTTCACCACATTTAAGGCAGTAAAGTCACTAAGACACAAGGGGTTACTGAGTGTGAAAGAATTAGAAAAAAGAAGAAACATTATAAAGGATCGAGAACAATAGAAGAGTAACCAAGAAGACGGTAGATAACGATTGATATTGCATTTAAATTTGTTTTCTAATCATTTCACCCCATTAAAGGCAGTAAAGTCACTAAGACACAAGGGGTTACTGAGTGTGAAAGAATTAGAAAAAAGAAGAAACATTATTAAGGACCGAGAACAATAGAAGAGTAATCAAGAAGACAGTAGATAACGATTGATATTGCATTGAAATTTGTTTTCTAATCATTTCACCCCATTTCAGGCAGTAAAGTCACTAAGACACAAGGGGTTACTGAGTGTGAAATAATTAGAAAAAAGAGAAAGTTTATTAAGGAGTGAAAACATTAGAAGAGTAATCAAGAAGACAGTAGATAACGATTGACATTGCATTTCAATTTGTTATTTACTAAGTAAAATTGGAGGTAGAGGGGGGGACTATGAATTACAAAGAAAAAACCTTTTTCCGATTTCTGAGCATATCTTAACAATGATTTTTCATATCTTGTTAGGATTTTTATCTTCTATTTGATATCAGCTGGTACGGTGGAGTAATGGATAGCGGCTCGGATTGAGGAATCGGAGAGCAGAATTCGAATTCTATTATATTCACTTGCTAATAACCTTGGTATTAATCCTTTTCTTCTCCCCACAGCTATGGATAAATAGCAGGGCAGACTGGGTTATGTAGCACTGGATGGCATCTGGTCTACCGCAGAAAGAAATGCAACCTACTGCTGGAAAAAAATCTGATTCGTCAGTGAAATATCGAAAGATACATGATCGCCTAAGCGTGTATCATGCATGGAATATAACTGACTGATTTGATGTCTGAAAGAAATAAAATAATTTTAATTAATTTGAAGAGTGTAACAATTAAATGTCCTCAAATACCGCTCGCACCCTTTGTGTGTGTAGGTGTGTATGTGACGAGAGAATAAGGGTTCTAGGAACATTTCCCATAGGAAAACTCGTCTCAGGAATTTTCACCGCAGAAAAATTTGTCGTATAGACGTAATACAATTTCGCTGTATTTTTTTAATATGTGAAGTAGTTTATTGTCAAGTATATCTGGCTCACATTATTATTACTTCAATTTAAACATTTTAAGAAGCAAAGTTATAGGATCAAAATCCTACATCAATCATCCTTGTCAGTGTGGAAAGCAAAAATTTCAACTTTACACCAGAACCTACGTCACGCAATTTCATATTTCTGATTTAACGTTAAACTTTCTGTTAACATCATATCACTTTGCCAATAACTCTCACTCAAGCAATATATATTATTTCAAACAAACTTACAAGTTGAATACGCAACCAAATTCAATACAAAATATCTGATAAAAGAAAGATAACCCTCTAGGTATGTCTTGAAATTTACACAAATTATTTGCAAACATAAACTGTTTAAATTCAATATAAATACCTAAATATTGAAATGTAAGAAAAAAAAAAAAAAAAAAAATACGACGAAATTCTTTTCCGGAGAAATCCTATATCCAAAGTATTATACGGCGAAAATTCATGAGGCGAGTTTTTCTACGGCAAAAAAGTTTATGATGAATTTTCTGGATACGAAGAACAAGTGATGTAGAAATGTCTGTTCTTTTTATTATAAGCCTTGAAACTTAAACATCTGTCTCTATTTCTTAGATGAGGTATTGTAACTACTTACACTATTTACATTGTTCGGACTGTTGTCCTCATCTTTATTGTCATATTCACCTTCAACATCTGTCTCTATTTCTCAGATGAGGTATTGTAACTCTTTACACTATTTACATTGTTCGGACTGTTGTCCTCATCTTTATTGCCATATTCACCTTCAACACCTGTCTCTATTTCTCAGATGAGGTATTGTAACTATTTACACTATTTACATTGTTCGGACTGTTGTCCTCATCTTTATTGTCATATTCACCTTCAACATCTGTCTCTATTTCTTAGATGAGGTATTGTAACTACTTACACTATTTACATTGTTCGGACTGTTGTCCTCATCTTTATTGTCATATTCACCTTCAACATCTGTCTCTATTTCTCAGATGATGTATTGTAACTCTTTACACTATTTACATTGTTCGGACTGTTCTCCTCATCTTTATTGCCATATTCACCTTCAACACCTGTCTATATTTCTCAGATGAGGTATTGTAACTCTTTACACTATTTACATTGTTCGGACTGTTGTCCTCATCTTTATTGTCATATTTCCAAATTTTTGGCCGTTGCGCGCTCTAACCATCTTCAAGCAATATTTATTGGAACTATGAACCGAACCCCTTATACACGATCTAAATAAATTTTTCGGTTAGAATTTCCAACATATATCACCTGAAGAAGGCCACAGCGTACAATGGCCGAAATGTCATGAATGCGACAATAAACATAAATACATCAGTCGGAACAATTTTGCAACTTGTTTTTAAATATTTTCAAATCAGAAACCAAATTAACCTAATTCATTGACAGTTCTGTTATGTTTTCTTTTTGGTACGCTATAACTGATGTCGAGACAGGGCGTTTCTCTTTTTTTTTTCAAGGAGCTCATATCTATCGCTTTGGATCTTTTAACGATATTAATAAAAAAAAGAATTGTAAGACAATACTCACCAGTCTATTGCAACACTGCACCATTCATCAAAGAAAGACATTGATTTTTTTCCGTTTTCATGTCTACTTAATTATATAACGCTACAAACACACAGAATCAGCCAGTTTTTTTTTTTTCTAACTGCAACTGAAGAGAGAAAACATACATTTTACGACGCATAGATTGCTACATTTCCGCTATTCAGAGACAAAAATGTGATTTTTTTTTCCCAGGATTTTTGGTGGAACATAAAATTAAGAAAATTTCATCTCCATTGTATCAGTCGCCATTTCTTGTGTAGTTAAAAAAAAACGAAAAAAGAAAAAAAAGACAAATTTATAGTATCTTTTTTTTTATTCGTTGATATTTGTAAACGCTTTTGGGATAGACAATGGAATTGTCGGTTTTGTTTACATACTATTTCATAAAATACGAAAGATTAGTGGCTTTACTTTAGTCATTATAGAGTAAGCCTCAGTTCATTTTCTATTTGTATGCAAATTGTTTGTTCCCAGTATATTATCCGGATTATTCTATAATCCTTCCCAAATAAATAAAGTTTTCGAGCAGAATAAATAAAACTGTTCGAAATAATATATGTACATATCTATTAGATGAGGTATTATGATTACTTGCATTATTTGCATTATTCAGACATTTCTCCTCATCTTCATTGCCATATTCACAACGTTTCGACCTCTATATCTCTGAGATGAGGTATTATGATTATTTGCAATATTTACATTATCCGGACTGTTATCCTGATCTTCATTGCCATATTCACAACGTTTCCACCTCTATATCTCTGAGATGATGTATTATGATTACTTGCATTATTTACATTATTCGGACATTTCTACTCATCTTCATTGCCATATTCACAACATTTCGACCTCTATATCTCTGAGATGAGGTATTACGATTACTTGCATTATTTACATTATTCGGACCTTTCTCCTCATCTTCATTGCCATATTCACAACGTTTCGACCTCTATATCTCTCAGATGAGGTATTATGATTACTTGCATTATTTACATTATTCGGACCTTTCTCCTCATCTTCATTGCCATATTCACAACGTTTCGACCTCTATATCTCTGAGATGAGGTATTATGATTACTTGCATTATTTACATTATTCGGAATTTCATCTTCATTGCCATATTCACAACATTTCGGCTGTTGCACACTCCGGCTTTCTTCAGGTGATTGTAATTTCGAACAGAACCCTTTATCTCGTCTAAATCTTTGGTTCACCACTGCTCTAGCCTGTTATTGAACCAGGAGACATAGCCCTGTGGATAAAGTATTTATGTATGTAAATATAATTGATCCCAGCACGACTGACAGCATAACCCGAGCAACACTGGCAACTCGGTCAATGAATGCTAAATATTTCCGTATACGTAAACGGCTAATATTATCATGACCATTACGGCTGAGGGGAGCGGATACTATAATTTTGAACTCAGCTCGATTTTCAGGGAAGGAAGAAAGGCATAACCCGAACAATACTCGCTACCCAGTCAATGAATGACAAACATTTTCTTATAGGTAAACGTCTAATATTACCATTACCATGAGTGAATTAGTTTGTAATCCTCTGGACACAATTTAATTTTATAAAAATTTATATAGATTATAGAAAATTCTATTCAATTTTTAATTAACATTTGTATTAATTGGATAAAATTAGTTCATTTGGAGAAACATGGCTGTATTTTTCTGCTTATAAAGGCGCATTTTTCTCATAAAATATACCCAGAAAGCATCGTGTGTTCTTTTTTTTTTAAGCGTTTCACCCCAAGCAAGGCGGGAAGCCACTAGGAGGCAATGGGTTACGGAAGAATTGGAGCAAGATCAGATCGGAGTGATAGAGGAAAGGATGAAGAGAAGGATAGTGGATAGATCAAGGCAACTGGAGATGTCGATTGACATTACATTTGAATAGTTGGAGATTATAGCTCTCAGGGAAACTGGAATAGGGAAGGGAGTTCCACAGGCGAGAGGTGCGAGACATGAAGCTATTGAAGTAGAAGAGACGGCTACATTTAGTAGTTTCGACAGTGAAAGTGTGTGAGCGAGATGCCAGCCTCGTAGGGCGCTTGAATTCATGAAGTCTGGGAACCAGCGAATGCAGCTCCTCGGAGCATTTGCCATGAAAGTATTTGTAAAAAAGACAGAGAGAGGCGACGGCGCGTCCGTAAGAGAGCGACTGTAGACGAGATGCCAGAACAGGGCCAATTATATTGCATATCGGCCTCTGGAGCTTATCAAGAACCCCGAGGTAAACAGAAGGGGATCCATACCATATATGACAGCAATACACTATGCAAGGGCAAATTGTCGATTTGTAGATCTGAAGGATCGATTCTGGGGAGAAAAATTTCCTGGCGCGGCACAGGGAGCCAACTTTCCTATGATTCGAAAACGGGAGTTTGCGTTGTGCAATGAGCAACAGCTCCCCAGTTATGTCCGATTCTGTGTCATTGAAAGTAAAACAAGTCCAGTGTTTCAAAATTAAATTAGCAACAATTTATGCAGTTATGATAAACTTGTGAAGATTACCGGTAATGAAGATTTCAAGCTATAATATCGTTATAAGTATTCAGCAGTGTAGTTAGCACTATGGCATGTTTTCACCTGCATATAAATCAAAATTAGCCGTATTTCTGTATCGAAATTTACATGTATCTAATTTTAAATTATTCCTTCATCCTGGTTTGTGATGAATTCGTCACAATTACTCAGGATTTCAGGCTGCAATATAGTTAGATTTCAGTCTAACTTCTTTTCTAATGATTACATTCTAAATACTTACCCTAAATTTGGTACTTCTCGGTCTGTGATGAACTAGTCAGATTTTCATGCTGAAATATGCTATCCGGGGGGCAACATTTCGGATAGTGTAGAGGGCTATGAATTATAAGGAAAAAACAATTTTTTTCTGATTTTTTCCTTCAAAATTTGTGGGGATGTCTAAGACCTTTTATAAGCGATAAAATCCAGCAAGTAAAAACCTAGTTACAGAGACACGCATGATTCTCTAAGTAAATGATTTACAACGATTTGTGTTTCCACATCTGGGGCCAAGCTTGTTCTGGCCTTAGGTGAGAATGCCGTTCAGAACATTTGCCATGGATATATATATATATATATATATATATATATATATATTGTGTATATTTAGGCAGCAATTTTTCATTAATGCATGTTTCATTAAATAATATAGATAAGCTTTGTCTGTTTATTTTAAGTAAATTACTTTCATATTGTCTGATAATCTTAATAAAATTATCCTTAAAAGACGAAAGGAAATCACCATATTGATACATGTTTAAATCCAATCTAAGCTTTCGGCTTACATAAGCCATTATCAAAGATGACAATTACTTTTTAATATATCAAACAACACACGGACGAAGCAATAATGATAGTCTGTTTTTGTTGCATGAAAAATTTCAAAGCAACGACAAAATCGTGTATATGAGACGCGGAAGCGAAAATCACGTTGCAGCTTGTGACGTCACACATGACCACGCGAGAAATAAAACGAGAAGTATTAAGTATGGGAAGTCGTTGGTATAAACTAATGGCTTCTGTTATCAATTATAGGAATTTAAGAATATTTGCGGAGATTTCGTAGTTTATTTTGTTCAGGTTAGATTTCAACTGTTTTATGTATATAGCTTCAAGAATTTTTAGTTTTTGTTTATTGTTTTCATGTTTAAGTATAGTTGTGTTTTCAACAAAGATTTTCCGGAATTGTGTACGCGGCCACACATGGTGTTTTAAATGCCTAAAATGTTAAATATATATATATATATATATATATATATATATATATATGTTATGGGACCTATCTTTATGGGCTAAAAGGACTCGTCTTATTACTATATTATGCCTCTCAAGAGAGCTGTCTACAGTTGACGAGTTGACTGCTGTACTTTGTGGTCAGTCGGACGTGCAACACTTTTGTATTCGTTCTTTTTGTTAATATATTTTCACTAACTTGCTGAATTCGAGTTTTCTTTCGGACCTATTCTGGGTCCACAACACTGGCGACGAGAATTTGGAGAACTCTACGGGAGAACCATAAAAGAAAAAAAAAATTTTACCTGTGTCTACAACATTGGCGACGAGGATTTAAAGAACTCCACGGGAGAACAGAAAAAAATAAAAATAAAAGTCTAAAGAACAGGCTTATCGGCGAAAAAGAAAGAGGAAAATTGCGCCGAAGTTATAAACTTTTCGTTTCGCGGTTGTCCAAAAAACTACTGTGTATGAGAATAAGACATTTAAAGAGGAAAAAGTTATTTGTTTTTTTTCTCCACCCTCCCCGAGCAACACAAAGGTTGGGTACAATTAAAATTACGTTAGAAGCGTAATATTGAAAATTAAAACATGGAAGAGTTTAAAGCTACTATTTTAGAACTGGTTAGAGTCCAGTTGGAACAATTAGAATTACTGCAACAACAACGAAGAAACGAAGAAAAACAATTAGAATTACAGCAAAAACACGAAAAAGAAGCATTAGCAATCATATTCGCAGTCATGAAATTTCACCGTTACATACACGGAAGATTTTTCACATTACAAACGGACCATAAACCGCTACTCAGTATTTTCGGGTCCCAAAAAAGGATTATCCGGTTATACGGCAAACAGACTGCTGAGGTGGGGGATAATTCTGCTAAATTACAACTTGAAGTTGGAATACCGCTACTCGAAAAAAATCTGTCACGCGGACAGACTTTCTAGACTGGTTCCAAGACATAGGGAACCCTTAGAAGATTCTGTGATCGCTTCACTACGAACGGAGGGGTAAATTAAAAACTTTATTGTGTAGCACTATAAGAGAACTTCGTCTGAAGCCACAAGAAATAAAACATGAAGCCGGCAATGATGAATTCATTATAATAAAAAATAAAAACAATTTTGTTTTGGAGGCGTCAAAATTCAAAAGCTATTCCTTGCCCCAGTTAACCACTGATTGTAGGGCCTTTTCAAGAGCAATGCAGGAACAGTCATAATTTCGGGGGCGGTACAAGGAAGTGATCATTTATCGGGTATTTTTAGCTGTGGATCGTATATATGAATTTCACTTGTGGTCTGAAGTGAACTTGAGTGTAACTAGACGTTCAAGGCAAAGTGCCTCATTCAGAGAAACACTGTTCATCGATAAAGGTAAGTTTATTGTTAAATTCGTTCATGCATTGAATGTTGCTGCTATATCTGATCTGATATTGCAGCTATATATCGAGATGCTCGACAGAATCTAAAGGCGCTCTGTAATCTTATCGGTCCTCACCTGTCATTTCGACTTCAGCCACTTTCCAACTGCCGCATTGAGATTTCCCTAAGTCTTTTCTATAAATATATGCTAATTGTGCCGAAGAGATTAGCAATTACGTCACATTGTCTTAATATTGAACTATATAGATGTAACCGTATGTTATATTCCAATAGTGTCTTTTCTCGTACTCCTCGCCTGTTGAATTCTGTTCCCGTTTCTTGCTTCCCTGCTACTCACGATCTTCAAAAAATTTAAATGTAACTGAAATTGAAATCTTCTTTCTTCCTGAAACCTGTGCTGTTATAGTCCTTCCTCCTCACTAAAGTCTTCTCATTCTCTTTCACTCCCAGTAACCACATGCGTCTTTATCGCCATCTTCTGTCTTCCTGAAACCTGTTCTTTTGTTTTTCTTTCTCCTTCCTAAAGTCTTCTCATTCCATTTCACTCTCAGTAACCTCTTGCGTATTAGTGGCCTTATCGCCATCTTCTGTCTTCGTGAAACCTGTTCTTTTATTGCCCTCGTTCCTCACTAAAGTCTTCTCATTCTCTTTCACTCCCAGTAACCCCTTGCCTCATTATCGCCATCTTCTGTCTTCCTGAAACCTGTTCTTTTGTTTTTCTTTCTCCTTCCTAAAGTCTTCTCATTCCATTTCACTCTCAGTAACCTCTTGCGTATTAGTGGCCTTATCGCCATCTTCTGTCTTCGTGAAACCTGTTCTTTTATTGCCCTCGTTCCTCACTAAAGTCTTCTCATTCTCTTTCACTCCCAGTAACCCCTTGCCTCATTATCGCCATCTTCTGTCTTCCTGAAACCTGTTCTTTTGTTTTTCTTTCTCCTTCCTAAAGTCTTCTCATTCCATTTCACTCTCAGTAACCTCTTGCGTATTAGTGGCCTTATCGCCATCTTCTGTCTTCCTGAAACCTGTGCTATTATAGTCCTTCCTCCTCACTAAAGTCTTCTCATTCTCTTTCACTCCCAGTAACCACATGCGTCTTTATCGCCATTTTCTGTTTTCCTGAAACCTGTTCTTTTGTTTTTCTTTCTCCTTCCTAAAGTCTTCTCATTTCATTTCACTCTGAGTAACCTCTTGCGTATTAGTGGCC
Source organism: Acanthosepion lycidas (assembly GCA_963932145.1). Classification (NCBI taxonomy): domain Eukaryota; kingdom Metazoa; phylum Mollusca; class Cephalopoda; order Sepiida; family Sepiidae; genus Acanthosepion; species Acanthosepion lycidas. Next base: position 94,016,110 of record OZ010592.1, on the reverse strand, counting down.
TTATCGCCATCTTCTGTCTTCGTGAAACCTGTTCTTTTATTGCCCTCGTTCCTCACTAAAGTCTTCTCATTCTCTTTCACTCCCAGTAACCCCTTGCGTCTTTATCGCCATCTTCTGTCTTCCTGAAACCTGTTCTTTTTGTTTTTCTTTCTCCTTCCTAAAGTCTTCTCATTCCATTTCACTCTCAGTAACCTCTTGCGTATTAGTGGCCTTATCGCCATCTTCTGTCTTCGTGAAACCTGTTCTTTTATTGCCCTCGTTCCTCACTAAAGTCTTCTCATTCTCTTTCACTCCCAGTAACCGCTTGCCTCATTATCGCCATCTTCTGTCTTCCTGAAACCTGTTCCTTTGTTTTTCTTTCTCCTTCCTAAAGTCTTCTCATTCCATTTCACTCTCAGTAACCTCTTGCGTATTAGTGGCCTTATCGCCATCTTCTGTCTTCGTGAAACCTGTTCTTTTATTGCCCTCGTTCCTCACTAAAGTCTTCTCATTCTCTTTCACTCCCAGTAACCCCTTGCCTCATTATCGCCATCTTCTGTCTTCCTGAAACCTGTTCTTTTGTTTTTCTTTCTCCTTCCTAAAGTCTTCTCATTCCATTTCACTCTCAGTAACCTCTTGCGTATTAGTGGCCTTATCGCCATCTTCTGTCTTCCTGAAACCTGTGCTATTATAGTCCTTCCTCCTCACTAATGTCTTCTCATTCTCTTTCACTCCCAGTAACCACATGCGTCTTTATCGCCATTTTCTGTTTTCCTGAAACCTGTTCTTTTGTTTTTCTTTCTCCTTCCTAAAGTCTTCTCATTTCATTTCACTCTGAGTAACCTCTTGCGTATTAGTGGCCTTATCGCCATCTTCTGTCTTCGTGAAACCTGTTCTTTTATTGCCCTCGTTCCTCACTAAAGTCTTCTCATTCTCTTTCACTCCCAGTAACCCCTTGCGTCTTTATCGCCATCTTCTGTCTTCCTGAAACCTGTTCTTTTTGTTTTTCTTTGTCCTTCCTAAAGTCTTCTCATTCCATTTCACTCTCAGTAACCTCTTGCGTATTAGTGGCCTTATCGCCATCTTCTGTCATCGTGAAACCTGTTCTTTTATTGCCCTCGTTCCTAACTAAAGTCTTCTCATTCTCTTTCACTCCCAGTAACCCCTTGCGTCTTTATCGCCATCTTCTGTCTTCCTGAAACCTGTTCTTTTTGTTTTTCTTTCTCCTTCCTAAAGTCTTCTCATTCCATTTCACTCTCAGTAACCTCTTGCGTATTAGTGGCCTTATCGCCATCTTCTGTCTTCGTGAAACCTGTTCTTTTATTGCCCTCGTTCCTCACTAAAGTCTTCTCATTCTCTTTCACTCCCAGTAACCCTTGCGTCTTTATCGCCATCTTCTGTCTTCCTGAAACCTGTTCTTTTTGTTTTTCTTTGTCCTTCCTAAAGTCTTCTCATTCCATTTCACTCTCAGTAACCTCTTGCGTATTAGTGGCCTTATCGCCATCTTCTGTCTTCGTGAAACCTGTTCTTTTATTGCCCACGTTCCTCACTAAAGTCTTCTCATTCTCTTTCACTCCCAGTAACCCCTTGCGTCTTTATCGCCATCTTCTGTCTTTCTGAAACCTGTTCTTTTGTTTTTCTTTCTCCTTCCTAAAGTCTTCTCATTCCATTTCACTCTCAGTAACCTCTTGCGTATTAGTGGCCTTATCGCCATCTTCTGTCTTCGTGAAACCTGTTCTTTTATTGCCCTCGTTCCTCACTAAAGTCTTCTCATTCTCTTTCACTCCCAGTAACCCCTTGCCTCATTATCGCCATCTTCTGTCTTCCTGAAACCTGTTCTTTTGTTTTTCTTTCTCCTTCCTAAAGTCTTCTCATTCCATTTCACTCTCAGTAACCTCTTGCGTATTAGTGGCCTTATCGCCATCTTCTGTCTTCCTGAAACCTGTGCTATTATAGTCCTTCCTCCTCACTAAAGTCTTCTCATTCTCTTTCACTCCCAGTAACCACATGCGTCTTTATCGCCATTTTCTGTTTTCCTGAAACCTGTTCTTTTGTTTTTCTTTCTCCTTCCTAAAGTCTTCTCATTTCATTTCACTCTGAGTAACCTCTTGCGTATTAGTGGCCTTATCGCCATCTTCTGTCTTCGTGAAACCTGTTCTTTTATTTCCCTCGTTCCTCACTAAAGTCTTCTCATTCTCTTTCACTCCCAGTAACCCCTTGCCTCATTATCGCCATCTTCTGTCTTCCTGAAACCTGTTCTTTTGTTTTTCTTTCTCCTTCCTAAAGTCTTCTCATTCCATTTCACTCTCAGTAACCTCTTGCGTATTAGTGGCCTTATCGCCATCTTCTGTCTTCGTGAAACCTGTTCTTTTATTGCCCTCGTTCCTCACTAAAGTCTTCTCATTCTCTTTCACTCCCAGTAACCCCTTGCCTCATTATCGCCATCTTCTGTCTTCCTGAAACCTGTTCTTTTGTTTTTCTTTCTCCTTCCTAAAGTCTTCTCATTTCATTTCACTCTCAGTAACCTCTTGCGTATTAGTGGCCTTATCGCCATCTTCTGTCTTCGTGAAACCTGTTCTTTTATTGCCCTCGTTCCTCACTAAAGTCTTCTCATTCTCTTTCACTCCCAGTAACCCCTTGCGTCTTTATCGCCATCTTCTGTCTTCCTGAAACCTGTTCTTTTTGTTTTTCTTTCTCCTTCCTAAAGTCTTCTCATTCCATTTCACTCTCAGTAACCTCTTGCGTATTAGTGGCCTTATCGCCATCTTCTGTCTTCGTGAAACCTGTTCTTTTATTGCCCTCGTTCCTCACTAAAGTCTTCTCATTCTCTTTCACTCCCAGTAACCACATGCGTCTTTATCGCCATCTTCTGTCTTCCTGAAACCTGTTCTTTTGTTTTTCTTTCTCCTTCCTAAAGTCTTCTCATTCCATTTCACTCTCAGTAACCTCTTGCGTATTAGTGGCCTTATCGCCATCTTCTGTCTTCGTGAAACCTGTTCTTTTATTGCCCTCGTTCCTCACTAAAGTCTTCTCATTCTCTTTCACTCCCAGTAACCCCTTGCCTCATTATCGCCATTTTCTGTTTTCCTGAAACCTGTTCTTTTGTTTTTCTTTCTCCTTCCTAAAGTCTTCTCATTCCATTTCACTCTCAGTAACCTCTTGCGTATTAGTGGCCTTATCGCCATCTTCTGTCTTCCTGAAACCTGTGCTATTATAGTCCTTCCTCCTCACTAAAGTCTTCTCATTCTCTTTCACTCCCAGTAACCACATGCGTCTTTATCGCCATTTTCTGTTTTCCTGAAACCTGTTCTTTTGTTTTTCTTTCTCCTTCCTAAAGTCTTCTCATTTCATTTCACTCTGAGTAACCTCTTGCGTATTAGTGGCCTTATCGCCATCTTCTGTCTTCGTGAAACCTGTTCTTTTATTGCCCTCGTTCCTCACTAAAGTCTTCTCATTCTCTTTCACTCCCAGTAACCCCTTGCGTCTTTATCGCCATCTTCTGTCTTCCTGAAACCTGTTCTTTTTGTTTTTCTTTGTCCTTCCTAAAGTCTTCTCATTCCATTTCACTCTCAGTAACCTCTTGCGTATTAGTGGCCTTATCGCCATCTTCTGTCATCGTGAAACCTGTTCTTTTATTGCCCTCGTTCCTAACTAAAGTCTTCTCATTCTCTTTCACTCCCAGTAACCCCTTGCGTCTTTATCGCCATCTTCTGTCTTCCTGAAACCTGTTCTTTTTGTTTTTCTTTCTCCTTCCTAAAGTCTTCTCATTCCATTTCACTCTCAGTAACCTCTTGCGTATTAGTGGCCTTATCGCCATCTTCTGTCTTCGTGAAACCTGTTCTTTTATTGCCCTCGTTCCTCACTAAAGTCTTCTCATTCTCTTTCACTCCCAGTAACCCTTGCGTCTTTATCGCCATCTTCTGTCTTCCTGAAACCTGTTCTTTTTGTTTTTCTTTGTCCTTCCTAAAGTCTTCTCATTCCATTTCACTCTCAGTAACCTCTTGCGTATTAGTGGCCTTATCGCCATCTTCTGTCTTCGTGAAACCTGTTCTTTTATTGCCCACGTTCCTCACTAAAGTCTTCTCATTCTCTTTCACTCCCAGTAACCCCTTGCGTCTTTATCGCCATCTTCTGTCTTTCTGAAACCTGTTCTTTTGTTTTTCTTTCTCCTTCCTAAAGTCTTCTCATTCCATTTCACTCTGAGTAACCTCTTGCGTATTAGTGGCCTTATCGCCATCTTCTGTCTTCGTGAAACCTGTTCTTTTATTGCCCTCGTTCCTCACTAAAGTCTTCTCATTCTCTTTCACTCCCAGTAACCCCTTGCGTCTTTATCGCCATCTTGTCGTTTTGCTGTTCCGAAGACTGTCTTCTTTTTCTGTGTCGTGTCCCTTTGGGCCGTTGGTGAACATGTTTCTATCCCTTGTAGTTCTTAATAATGTTTGTCTTTTTAGCATCTCTCCAATAACCTTCTCCCCGATCCATTCATTCAAGTTCATGAGGTAGGTTTTATGTTGCATTCCTCTGTCTCTGTTAACTTTAGTCTGCCCAGTGAGTATCACATTTTCCTAGCCGTCTTTCCTTACTATGTGTCCTAAAAAAAACTAAACTCTCTCTCTCTTCCTGGTGTAAAATATAAGTGTCTTTTTTGTTATCATTGTCTCTAGAACTTCACATTTGCTCACATGTTAGGTCTATAGTATTCTCAACATCCTTCTGTAGAACCACATTTATTTTGCTTCTTCTTCATCTGCCGAGAAATCAAATTTTCTTACCATAAAGTTCTGTATGTGATTCAGATAAGAGAAAGTAAATATCAAAATGGTTAATGCCAAGATAGAGTTTTATGTTTCTACGATTCTTTCTTTCGATATTGGACCAAAAGTCAGGGTTAGTAAATACCTTGCCGCGATATTATTTTCCTATGAATATGGCCGATTGGCGTGGGTGGTGAAGAGTGTATAATTTCTAGAAGCGAACGCATTCCGAACATGCCTTTGGATAAGTTGTGCCCGTTCAGTTGTATGATTGTCTATTGATTTATGTATGGCGTCGTCTATTCAGCCGTTATGCTCGCTTCCTAATGCCCGTATGTTTGTCGTTAGGACATGACGCAATTCATTGGACACAGGAAGGGAAAGCAGACGCTGATCCGTACTCAGATGTAGCATATTAACTCATTCTGGCTGACAGTGTTAAAGTAATCCAATGACATATGATGATATATTTCTCTTGACAGAATACGACTCTCTATTAAGTATTGGTGAATTTTAAATAAAAATAGCGTTACTTTTTTATAAGACACAAATATCAATAATACGTCTCAAAGAATATATACAAGGAAAACATTACGAGAATTTAATTTACTTTTCTTAATAGCAATTATAATTTTAGGAATCTCTTTTAAAGAATCACTCAACATTAATTGGCCTGACAGCTAGTGCTACTGGAATTAAACTTCAGTTCGTGGCTACAGAATCAAAGTGTAGTATCGTTTTTCTTTCTTCTAATGGTAATGTTAGCTGTTTCTTTACGAGAAATCATTCATTGGTCGAGCAGAGTTAGTTTTATTCACTCCTTGGCTATTAAATTGGGATCAAAGTGTAGTAACTGTTCTCCTCTTAATGATTATATGTATAAATAACGACATTTTTTTATCCAAACATCACCAATATTTTAGAGACCATTTACTGGTTTCCTTATAAGGAAACACTAGTAATTCATTGGCCGAGCAGTCAGCGATATGGTTAAAATTTATAAAATTTTTATATTAAAATAATTTGCTTAAGGAAAATAGTTAGAAATGGCCACAAACTACATGAAAACTGCCGTAGAAGCATGAAAAAATCGATTATTTCCACTATCGATGGGAGTTGGTAAATGCAAAGTCGGTCATGGCCTTCCCGCTAACTTGGAGCATGTGCATGTAAATTTGGGTGCAAATCCATCGAAAATTGCGGCCGTTCATTCGTTACACAGACACAGACACAACACACACACAAACACACACACACACACACACAAACACACACACACACACGCACACACACACACATCCTGCCTTTTATAGGTAGATATAACCAGATTATCCCTAGTTAAATAGGGCGTTTCAGCTTGTTTATGAGTTACTTTGCCGTTGTCAGGCGGTTTTTTCGGGCTTTTTCTGTAAGAAGTTGACCTTTACAACTTTTGTAAGACTGGTAGCGGATATCGTCATTCAAGACCATCTTCATAGTGGAAATTGCAACACCCATCTCCCTTGCTAAAGCCCACATTCCCTTGCCTATCATTTCCATCAATTTCTACTGTAGTTGTTGAATGAATTCTGGTGTACGGAGACAATCAGAAAGTCTACCGTGTTCTTTCCTACAAGCCACGGCCTCGTAGTCTTCGTTGCAGTTCCCATTTCACGTCTTATTGTTTTCATGTTGCCCAAAAATCATTGAACAGCTGTCACGATTGTGGCATTTTGATGTCCACCATGAATCATCATGATGCAGGTTAATCTTTCCCAATATTCAGGTGGCTTCCTCTCGTTCATTTTAGTTAACTTTGAAACCCCTAAAACTCTAGTGACTAGGTATTACAATGTATTTCACTGTTTACAGATATTTAAGACCAATCGGAGAAAAATAAAAAAATTAGTCTCTGTCAATTTTAAGACAGCAGAACTTTAGCCAAAAAGGGCTCAGTAGGTAACCAGAACTATGATATTCAATAAATCAATAACAGTTCAATGTTTCGCAAACATTTTAACTACATTTAAAATTGAAATGCTGCTATGTTTTATACGAAACTAACGTGGTAAGAATTTCAAACTTTACATTTTTGATTACTCTTTTTACCCTATGTGATTTCATAATTTCAATATTTTTTTTCAAACATCTAGTCCTGATGAGCTATTTGATGCGAAATGTTGGAGTCGGTCAAAACGCTCAAACTGTTCAACGTTTATAGATTTATTGAATACGATCAAAATATGAAGAAAAAATGTAAATGAATATATTTATTAGCATGTGTGTTACCCATTACATAATGAAGACTAAATTTACGATAAATCAATCTTAAGGGGAGAATAGAAAGTCGCTGATCGATAGCATGATTATTCTTAATTGAGATTTATCTGGAAATTTCGCAACGGCAGGAGATGATATTTCTCAAAGTATTCAATGAGTTGAAGTATATATTACGCCAAGAATATTTCTTTAAAATATGGACTTACAAACCATTCATAACTGGAAATTTTTCTGGGCGGGTGTGGGGAAACAGATGAAAACATGTTGCCACGGTGCAGAATTCTATCCTCTCCACTTTGTAATATTTCGATAAAATATACTCCAATCTTTGTTTCCGATTAAAACATTTTTGTTTTCTGTTTCAGTATGTTTTGGGCAGCCATAAAGGGACATGGCACATAGATGACGTCGAAGAAGAAGAAGAAGAAGAAGAAGAACAACAACAACAACAACAAGAAAAAAGAACAAGAGTATAAGAAGTAGAAGAAACAGTAGCAGCAGAAGAAGAAGGAGGAGAAAAAGTAGAAGAATAAGAAGACGAAGTAGAAACAGTAGAAGAATAAAAAGAAGAAGAATCAAAGAAGGAGGAGGAGGAGGAGAAGAAGAAGTGGAAGAAGAAGCAGAAGAAAAAGCAAAAGCAGCGAAAGAAGAATAAAAAGAAAAAGGAGATAAAGATGAAGAAGTAGAAGAGGAAGAAGAAGCAAAGAAAGCAGCAGCATCAGCAGTAGAAGAGGAGAAGAAGAAGAAGCAAAGAAGAAGAAGAAGCAACGAAGAAGAAGAAGAAGCCAAGAAGAAGAAGAAGAAGAAGAGGAAAAAGAAGAAGAAGAAGAAGAAGAAGAAGAAGAAGAAAAGAATAATAATAATAATAATAAGAAGAAGCAAAGAAGAAGAAGAAGAAAAGAAGAAGAAGCAAAGAAGAAGCAAAGAAGAAGAAGAAGAAGAAGCAAAGAAGAAAAGAAGAAAAAGAAGAAGAAGCAAAGAAGAAGAAGAAGAAGCAAAGAAGGAAGAGAAGACGAAGAAGAAGAAGTTATATTGTCTGGAATAGGAAATGCCATACACAAAAGTATCGCATATATGTAGCATATATCTACGCAAAGGAAATAAATATTTCTCTATGCACAAATTTATATGTAAATTAAGGAAAATGGTCAAAGAAAAGTCTTGTACACGCATCAATAAACTGCGTTGAACATTTAATACTTTTTAGGTCTTAGAGATGGTCATACTTCATTTCTCGTATGCTGACGCTATATAATCGCAAACAAAGAACATTACCAAATAACAGCGGATCATTGGCTGGAGGTCGTAATGAAAAGGAATATATTGATGAATGGTTCATCAAGACTATTAATCAATAATAAGTATTAAAATAAATATATATTTAATTCAATCTGTTATTCTCTATCTATATCTATCTCTATATATATATATATATATATATATATATATATATATATATATATATATATCCATTGCCGACAGCTCTGTTGGAAAGTCCTGCCGCAACAAACTTATTCTCCTGGCTTAGCCCTTTCAGACTACAACCTTTTTTTGGTTGCTTTATAACTATTTGAGGAGGGTTTGGTTCAGCAACGATGTGGAGCTTCAAACATGGCTTGATGAATTTTTCGATTCAAAATCTCGCAATTTCTATTGTGGAGACTTTGAACAATTCGTGGATCATTGGCAGGAGGCCGTAAACAATGAAGATGAATACATTGCTGAATGATTCATCAGAACTATTAATAAATAATAAATATTAAAATTAATGATAAGGAAAACACGAATGAATTTGTGAAGTTCGGGCTGTTGCATTTGGTATATTGGTCTTCTTCCCAAGTTGAAAGATTATGGTATTTCTGGACAAATTTTTGAACTCGTTCACTCTTTTTGATCGAATCGCGAAATGAAAGTTGTCTTGAACGGTCACTCTTCAAGATCTTTTTTCATTCATACAGGAATCCTTCAAAACTCTATCTTTGAACCTAGGTTGTTCCTAATTTTAACCATTGAACTTTCTTTTGGTATCAGGTCTCAATCTGGTATCTATGTTAATGGCACAACTATTTACTCCTGTCTGTATATTAAGACTGATCGGTTCGATAAGGTCAAGTTGGTAGCTAATATAAAAATGATTTAGATTCTGTTTTAAATAGGACAAGGAATAGTTTGTTAATTTTAACGCATCAAAAGTGATACTACTCTCTTTTAATCATCTGAGAGAACCGATTTTACCATTCATCAGCATGGCTGATTCTAACCTTCAGGAGGTTAATTTTTGAAGAAATGTTAATTACAATAATAACAATAATAATAATAATAACAATAATAATAATAATAACAATAATAATAATAATTTTAAGCGTCTTTACTCCGTAATAAAGGAAGCCAGCAAATTCAAAATGGAGTTTCAAATGGACGCAGAAATACAAGTAAAGCACAGTACACCGGCTGAAGCTGCGAAATACTTAAAGAAGAAAGCAAAGACAAATGCAATCGACCAGATACAGAAACAATGACAAGATAAACCGCTTCATGGCCAATACTCTGCCCGTACCAAACAAGCTGACGTAGACAAAACCCGTAACCCATCAGTGGCTACGTAGTGCAGGGTAGAAAGCTGAAACTGAAGGTTTTATCCTTGCTGCACAGGACCAATGCTTCCTAATTAGGAATTATCAAGCACATATACTAAAATATTGTGTCATCTCAAAATGCAGATTCTTGAATAAATATCCAGAAACAATTGATCATCTTGTATCAGGTTGCACGATATTGGCACCCACTGAGTATAAAACCCGGCATGAGAGAGTGGGTCAATATCTGCACTGGAAAATCTGCAACTTCTACGGGAAGGAAACTGAATGAAAATGGTATGAACACCACCCAGACCCGGTTACAGGGATAGGACCTGTTACAATTCTAAGGGACTAAACAATACACACTGACATAACAATCAAAGCCAACCGCCCAGATATTGTTATTAAAGACCACAAACAAAAACAGTGCCTCCTTATTGATATGGCAGTCACTGCAGACCGCAATGTATCTTTGAAGATATTCAAAAAGCTGTAAAAATACAATGATCTTGAAATAGAAATCTCAAAAATGTGGTACATGGGAACATCAACAAACGCTGTTGTAGTTGGAGCCCTAGGATCGGTTGGAAAAGATTCCAGTTGACTAATTTAAGGGATTCCTGGAAGAGATACAAAAAATTGTTCTGACAAGTACAGCCGACACTTTACCAAGGGCTTTATCTATGTAATTTTTTTTTGTTAGTGGAAAGTGTCATAATGCCATTTCTAACTTTAGGTCCCTGGGCGGGACCCGGAAAGAAATGTCTAAACGGCAGAAATCAAAGGAAATAAAAGTAGTAATAATAATAATAATAATAATAATAATAATAATAATAATAATAATGAGCAAAATGATTGACGTAACTCTTCCAATATGTTTCAACACTTAAAAAAGAGTACGATGTAAGAAAAGAAAAACAAAATACATTCCTCTTTTTTGTCTGTTTCCTTTTTATTTTGTTAATTTGAGAAATGTTTTTATTATTATTTATATTATTGCCCCTATGTTATATGTACGATTTCCTTCTATGCAAGGCAATAAAGCCACTAAGGCACAAGGTGTTATTGCGAATAAAGGGAACTAAGAAAACTTTGCTGACGATAAAGAGGCATAAACAGAACTGGTTTCAAGAAGAGAGAAAGCGGTTATATTTTCAACTGACAAGAAGTGGAAAGATTATATTGAATCAATTGTTAGGTCTGCTACTAGAAGAATTGTTCCACTGTTACGAGCAAGACCATTTTTCTTGCCAGAAACATTCTTATATATCTATAAATCTACCAATTCTGCTTGTTTGAATATTGCTACAAGATCTGATCTAGTGCTCTTGTTATATATTTATAAATTCTTGATGAAAAGAATTTGCAATGTTATTGGTCAAGACATGGCATCTCGGCTTCAATCTCAACGTAGTTTCCTCTATGATTCCTAAATTTTATGTATTAAAGCAAAGTACTAGATTGGTGCCAAGGACGCATCAATTTATAGTTGAACTAGCTAGCCGTAAATTCTATGCTAACGGTTCCTTCTATCTCACTTCCCGTTTGTGGAACTCGCTTCATGCTTCTTGTGAATGCTACCATAATCCTTGTCTTCAGTTCTTCTTTAGTGTTACAAGGGCTTTTTGGTTTCGCGGTCAACTGTGCCCCAATCACAATAATCAAGACGCTTGCAGTCTGAGGAGTTAAGTGGCTAGATGTAAGAAGTGATGTAGTTGCAGAAATTGTCTGACAGCCATGAGAGAGTCCTTCTACCTGTCAGATATACGGCCTTCCAGCAGCCACCCTTTTGTTCCATGATAGCACTATTTCCTTAAGGCACGGAATGTTGGTCTCCCTATTGATTCTGAGAACCCTCGCCAACACATTCGGAAGTTTCTTTCTTATCAGAACAACCAGAGTGAGTTTTCTGAGCGCTGTATCTTCTAATTACCATTAGACTCCTCCGACTCTTTTCAAATTCTCTTCACTGTCCCCAGACACTCTGAAATGTTCGTATTGGAGCTTCCGGCGCGAATGCCAAGCTGTGCAGCATGCCGTTTCCAAATCTCTGTCGGAATGAATTGCTACATGGTCCCCTTTTTCTTACAGACGCTGCCCAACCGAACCTGCTCTACTGTGCAGTCGACAAAATCAAAAACAAATAACGCACATGCGCAGAACTAAAAATATGAAATGGCAACAATTTATCCATCGCACCATATATATATATATATATATATATGTGTGTGTGAAAATATATAGAAAATAGGAAAGAACTGGTTAGGTAAATAATCCAAAGTTCTTTAGTATTTTTGCTATTATTTTTAAAAAATAGTGCTCGATACAAAAGTAGAGCATAAATATAATTATTTATTTAAACATATGATTCCAACACGCTACATAAGAGGTCTCATATTTCAAAACATAAGCCGAAAACTTCAGTATAATTATTTGAATTAAATTGAGTTAAAGTAAGCTCTGTTCCATCTTCAAGCGAAATTTCTTTTGGAATAACTTCTATTTGAAGATGGAACAGAGCTTACTTTAACTCAATTTAATTCAAATAATTATATTGGAGTTTTCGGCTCTTGTTTTGAAACATGAGACCTCATGTAGCGTGTTGGAATCATATTTTTAAATAAATAATTATATATATATATATATATATATATATATATATATATATATATTATTTAGAGGAAAGTGTTCAATATTACTGATAGAGCTAACATATTTAGTTGTTTGGATATTAGTTTGTGACCCTGGGTTCCACACTTTTGCGATCAACAAACAAACATTTTTTTTTTAAAATGATCTATTTATGCTTTTTTGCGTTTATGTTTCGTAGAGGGGGAATTTTCTGCTCTGTTTATTTGGGATGATACTCTCCCATACACAGACACACATACACACAGGTGCTTTCACCAAATGTAAACAAACACAAATATGCATAAATACATACATTTTAAAAATAATAAACAACTTCGATGATCGCAAAAGTGGGAAACCCATATATATACATACATACATATATATATATATATATATATATATATATATATATATATATATATATATATATATATATATACATATGCCAAATTCAAAAACAGTACAGTGAGAAAGGTTACAGAAAATCTCTACATTATCTTTCCTACGAAGTCAGAGCAATTAACACGGTATTTAAGGAGATTCTGGTCAATCATGTTCGTCTACCTTCTGAAGAGATACAACATTAAAAATGACATCGTAAGATTTTCCACATGTTTGACAGACCTCATATGAGAATAAACAAAGTATTAAATTTTTACATTTAAAAAAATACATAAATAACAGAAAATATAAAAAAATTAGAAATTTAGAAATATTTAGAAATTATAAAAAATTAAATAATTAAAATAAATAAGCATTAAATTTCAATTCATTTTTAAGTTCTTCCTATGTTAGCGTCTTGATTCGTCATGTGATTGTTGGTAGGATAGTAGGAATTTCATTTCGTGTCTATATTTGCTTATCGAAACAAATCACAAGTATAACGACAAAATAATATATTCTACCCTAAATCTACTAAACATTTTACAACAGAAGAAAGTAGAAAGAAAAATAATGAAATAAAATACGATTAAATGAATTAATAATCAAAATAACCAAACAAAATGTAAGGCTAAAAACAATGTAAAATATTAGCCTCAAACGAAAAAAAAAAAATCACGCATCGGACAATGACACATGGTTCGAGGATTTTGATCCGAGTACAAATCGGTTACAAATAATTTATTGTCTGTGAAGAGAAAGCGGTCGGATGGTTTGATGACATTCGTCCATTTTAGAATGAAAATGAATGATTTTCAAACATAATAAAATTTGTTTTATTGCTTTCATTTTCTCCTCAACTATTTTTCTGAATGTGATGGAGTCTGCAGTTACAACCTGTTGATACAATAATTTGCGCGTTTCTAACTGTGACAGTGAAAAAGAATATTGGTCCAGGTTAGAAGGTGTCCACTGAAAATAACTACGAATTGCATACAGTTGAAATTAGGATTCTTTGTAAACATCGATGCTTGGTTTAACTGACAACGGTATTGGACAGAGACACACAGAGAAGATTTGATTATCAACATAGTTACGAAAGAACTGCGGGTAAGTGCAGACGTCGTAAATGATTAGGAAAGTCAGATACTAACCACCTCTGCAGTCTCCATTAACGAAGCTATCGACGGTTTTTGAATTTTCCTAGAGGAAGCACAAGACAAAATCGACGCCATTGATTCATCTTCGTCAAATGCTATCGTTGGTAAAAACAAAGACAAGAAGATCATCATCATCAATATTTTTTCTCGCCAAACAATCATCGATCACCGAGTCAATGAACTTTATTGAAATGAACTTAAACGTCTTCTGTGGACACAGTGCACTTCCTGTTCACGTGTGGGAAGCTATATTTTTTCTATAATTTAGTCAAGATTCCTTGCTTTGTCAATTCCATATTTTTATTATTTGAACGAGAAATAATGTAATTTTATTTGTAAAAGATAATATCACAATTTTTGAAGCAATAACTTCTTTTACTACGCATTTTCATATTTGAATGGATTTCATTCCTTTTAACGCTACATTTTACCATCTTCAATGTGAGGTCATTATTTACACTATCTAAAACTCTCGTTCGGATAACAGCTGTTTCATTATATATATATATATATATATATTCTCTTACTTTAAATGTTCCATTTAGTGCATACACGTGTTCTTCTGGATTGTGCATTTGGGAGTCTTAATAAGGGTAATTTGCCTACTGATAGGGTCAGAACCTGACACATAAATCTTAGGTCACATTCGTTTGATTAATCATGGCAAAGCTCACATCCCTATTTTTTACTTTTGAAATTAAATAATCTTTCACTAGCCACTAGTTTAACATCACCTGAGGAGACACATTTGTAGTGCTGAAAAATAATTACCATTATATAGCGATTTTTACATGTTTTAATATCCTAAAATAAATAACATTATCTCTACTCTGTATTGAACGCGGTTTTGAATTAAATGTTATGTACAGTGGAATTATACTTCATGTGTTCTCATATATATATATATGTATATATATGCATGAGTGTATTACTAAATATATATATATATATATATATATATATATTGCTAAATATATATATATATTGCTATATATATATATATATATATATATATATATATATATATATATATATATAATACTAATATATGTATCTTACTAAATATATATATATATATATATCTTACTAATATATATATCTTACTAATATATATATATATATATATATATATATATATATATATATATATATATATATATATATATATACAGCGTGTCCTTAAGGCTCGTGTGCACTTTTAATTACAAATTTTTAAAAGTGCACAGAAACTTTATGGACACAATATATATATATATATATATATATATATATATATATATATATATATATATATATGCAAGTGTGCATTACTTGAAAATGAATAAAGTATTCCCCGAAAACACTCGACAAAACCAACAGTTTCTTCCAACTCCAAGCCATGTAAATGAAAACTGATGAGAAAAAAAGACAAAACAAATCTCATAAGAAATACCCTATTCGTGATATTTAACAAAACCTTCATGAAGAAGGAATACACTTTAAATATACAATCTCTCTCTCTCTCCCCCCCTCTCTCTCTCTCTCTATATATATATATATATATATATATATATATATATATATATATAATTATATATATAGTTTATGCAAACTTAGGTAATCCGTATGGGTAGACCCGAGGAAGATGATATCCGGAGAGCTCAATGTAAAATTCAGAGCAGATATGTTTGAATAAAAACAGACCACTTTAAGGTTCCATGTAATAAATTATTTCACCATAACCCCTTTAACAGGGCTCTGGATCATCAGACTTTACTTCCAATAATTGAAATGAAAAATGAAAAGAAATTCACACATTTTTGACGGACCTCATCAAGTATACGTAAAATTAACGAAGTGAGGAAGTGAGGTGGGAAAGAGTATATGAATGTGTCATATGTATCATTTCAAATTCTTATTTTTAATTTTTAACTAATTTTTAAATAACAAAAAACTCCACCGAATTTCAAATTAATTTCTTCGTAGATTGTTTAAACATTTAGATACAGAAAAAACTTTAACCTCCCAAACATGCCCGTTAAAGTAACTCGAATTAACAGCGTCTAAAAAATTTGAAAGAAAAACTGTCCTCGTGAAAGTAGTGTAGCTTCTTCCTTTAAAGTCGGTCTCCACCCCTCCACTCCTTAGCCATCTATATCTTGAGACTAGACACAATAAATTCGAACATCTAGCCGACACATTGGAGTTAAAAATTAAAAAAGCAAACTTGTCCAAATCATGTGACAGCGTAGTGGTCCATTCCAAAAAATGTTTATTATCTAAAAAAAAAACAAAAAAACAACTAAACTTACTAACTGGGGAATGCTGAGAGGAAAAAGGTCATTCAGGCTTTCAGTAATGTTACCAACATTCATACTCTGGCTTTCATCTTCAAAGTCCATTCAAGAACCATCAAGAGAATGATGAATAATTTTAAAAAAGAGGGAACAGTAGAGAGGAAAACTGGATCAGGTGGTCACAGCAGGAGGAGGGGTCATTATTTCAAATTAGAGCTAAAGATATCAAGTAGAAAAGATCCAGCTCAATTCATAAAAAAAAACTTTAGCACGTGAGAGAAGAGTAACTCTTTCGAACCCGGCCGTACAGCATAGCGCCTTTATTAAGTTTCTCGAATGTGCAGGCACATAGACACATTGCCGGTCGTTTTCCGAACGCTCCCATCTGGGAGGTCGGCTCGACAATCTCTGTTGCATACATTTGATCGGGCTCATGTTGGGTTATTTAGACTGCAACGCGGCTGAGCGAACTTTAGTTGATGCTTCTGGGAAAGTGAGAGAGAGAGAGGGAGTATAATCGGGCATAATCAGCAGTTTTAACAAGGCCAATAAGATGTACATCACGGTCTCGATGACTTGTGACCCTGTTCTTGCTAGCACACCCATCATAGATTTCAGAAAAGTTCCGTCAAAGTAGGCATCAAATCGTGATACGGTTTTCGGGAACTCTCCAAAGCTGCTGAACGCTAGGATCAGCTCTCCAGACCTGAATCTCCTGGTTGTAAAACGAAAGTTCTAACGACTCTGCCATCTATCTATCTATCTATCTATCTATCTATCTATCTATCTATCTATCTATCTGTTGAGTTGATCAATGTGTATATATCTTGAAATGCAGTTATTTGCTGAATTTAAAAAAAACAATATATAATTGTGCAATTGTAATTGTAAAATTCGATTAATATTCACTTATAAATTAAGTGTATTGACTAGGAATAAGATTAAGTTTAAAATAAATGCTAATTCTATTAAGTAAATGCTTTCTCATTATTAGGCTTTTAAATTATTCTATTAGATCCGGCATTGTCTTTAATCAGATGCAACTAGACAATTGCTACTACTACTACTACTACTACTACTCACTGAAAAAAATGAGCAGTGTTCACTAATGGTTGTATGCGAGAATAGAAACGATATAAAAAGACGATGTTAAATTAATCTTGGCAGTTCCGATATATAAAAAAGCAAAAGCTTAATATTAGGTGTTTGTTTTTTGTATAGGTTTGGCTAAGCTAAAGGAAGTTGAGAGGGTTTGGTATACGGTTAGCGTAATTTAAATATCTCACAGGGTTACTGGGTACGTTAAGCGTCAGCTTGCTATTAATCATTCAAGGACATGAAAATTTGTGAAAGTAGGAGGGTGTGTAGGATAATTAGGTAGCAATATGGCTGCCGTTGGGCGGTAACCCGATATGGTAACCATGGGAATCTGTTGCTTATACCATAAAGCCTAGCCATTATTTTAATTAATTTATTTTTTTCGTAAAGGCTTTCAAGTACCCGCAAGGACACGTTGCCTCATTCATTCTTACACAACTTACGTAATCATGAAATTACGCAATATGGCGGCTATCACCAACACCAACGACTCCATTACGCAGACGATAGTTTTCAGACCAAAGGGTGCGATTAAATGGGTCGAGCACACGGAATATTTGCATATGTTTATTTTCTTTTCTGTATGAAAGATCTGCTGCAATTAATTGTCGTAACATGCCTGCATCCATTTATTCAAATATCGAATCCACTGTAACTGAATATATTTACGCAACGCTGATATCTACGCAGTGTCGCAAATTATGCGACATTTTCCGTTTTTATAAAACCAATATTTGCATGAGTATTGTGCCGGATAGGTTAGTTAGTTGGATTGACGACATATCAACCCTTGGTCGGGTATGTTGATTTTTAGTATAGGGCATCCATTAAGTATCTTTCTCACGTTGTCGTCAGCTTCATCTTGTACTAAGAATTTATTTTTTCTTGGCTGTTTGCTTCCTATATAATGACAGAGTTTGTGACAACATTCACCACCAACATGCAGGTTCAGAAATAGCAGCTTCTAGTTTCACCAAAACCTACTACCGACATTGATTCCCTATCGTCGTTTGACTTTACAAGAGTTGGTTGAAAATGAAAGAAAATCAGAGTAAAAGAAATTGCCTATGGCTTGAATTTGTTAACGGTGGACCACAACTTGCCAGTACGTGACCCACACAATTGCACATCTGTAAATTTACCATTCGCCCTTGCATTAAATATTATTGCCATATCTGGTCGGGTGTTTCTACTCTATATCTTGAGATTCTTGACAAAATTCCAAGAAGGGTCTGTTATATAATTAGTCCTGATCTGACCTCTCGACTTCAGTCACTTTTTCATCATCGTAACTTTGCTGCTCTGGGTCTTTTCTGTAAATATTTTTATGGAAATTGTTCTAATGAGTTCTTTGGTGACTCGACCGCCCAGATGTAAGCTTACTACTAGATTGGCTACAAGTTCTAACCGTTATACTCTTAACGTAACGATATGTAATCGTAAGTTCTATTCTAATAGTTTCTGTTCTCGCACTTCTTGCCTGTGGAACGCTCTTTCGGTTTCTTGTTTATCTGACACCAAAGATCTCCAAAAGTTTAAATGCAACCTCAATATGTAATCGTTTCCTTGAATCCTGTTCTTTTGCCTTTCTTGGGGCCAAACGACTAGAAAATATTCCACTTTGTCATTAAATTTTGAAATATTTTTCTGGTATATAAAATTCTGAAACGAAATTCAGCCATTGGTTTTATCAGCTGTCATAGTTCTTAATTCAAACAGAATACATTCCAAATGGTGATAAATAGCGGTCCCCCGATGTAAACCTTCCTCTTCATAACGCTCCACAATAATGATGGGTGAATCATTTTATTAAGAAATTAATTAGTTTTCTCCGTCGAATAAAACCGAGCATATTTATGCATAGAAATAAGCTTTCTGAAAACTTTGGTCTACTTGAACAACGACTCTACGAGTGCCTTCAAAAAACCAAGGTATGTCTTTCATCTTAATCCCATCTGGATTTTGCCATGGGCCATCATGTTACCCGCTTTAATTCCATATAAAATCATCACACCATTTCCGGCTTTTTGCCATCTGAAACTGAGGACACTTTCCGCCGCCTGCTATCATGTTTTTGTCTAGCACATCGAAATATCACGGATTAAAAGAAGGGGCAGAAAAATCCACATTCATGTATTTTTTGGCCTATTTTATTTGTTTTTTTCGTGTAAGTTGATTTTAAAGAAGGCATTGATAATAGTCATATATTAATATAATATTAATTACATTATTTACATTATTCGGACTATTGTCCTCATCTTTGTTGCCATATTTATTACAACGTTTCGGCCTTTCAGTATCTGTCTATATTTCTGAGATGAGGTATTATGTACATTATTTACATTATTCGGACTATTGTCCTCATCTTTGTTGCCATATTTATTACAACGTTTCGGCCTTTCAGTATCTGTCTATATTTCTGACATGAGGTATTATGTACATTATTTACATTATTCGGACTATTGTCCTCATCTTTGTCGCTGTGCGACACTTTTACACTATCATCTCCTCTAAATATTTTCCTAGCTTCACAAAGTGGGGGATTTATATCCCTTATCTATTGAAACGGATCACATACCTTATCACGCTTTCATTGGTGGTCGTCATGGTTCATCAAAGAACCTCATCAATGTAACGTGGGACCTGCCAATTAAGTTTGTGCATTCCGGTGGCGTTTGGCGTTTACATACTCTGAAATGATTAGTTTACTTTATTTTAATATCCCAGTCAGCCTGAAGACCCATTTTGAAAGCTGCAATAGAGCCGTTAATTTCAGTCTTTGAAATTCCGAATCTTTCAAACAAGTGATCTTATTCATGTGCACAGAATGTAACAGTACTTAGTCATAATGAACAAATAGATGTGGCCATCATTGAGCAAATAATGCGTTGCCTTCCAATAACTCATCTATTTCCTATATCAATTAAATAGACAGAAGTGAACAATGTACGAATCTATCTATCTATCTATCTATCTATCTATCTATCTATCTATCTATCTATCTATTTACGTCCATTGACATCTCTCTCTGTTTATCTATATCCGCCTGTTGAAATATGTTTATCTAGCTATGGATTAATCATATCTCAGTGTTCATATCTATCTATCTATCTATCTATCTATCTATCTATCTATCTATCTAAGTCGGTTAATAGCTGTCTATCTAAGTCTGTTCATATCTATCTATCTCGGTTGGTTAATAATAACTAAGTCTGTTCATATCTATCTACCTATTTATTTCAGTCGATTCATATCTATCTATCTATCTATCTATCTATCTATCTATCTCAGCCCCTGTTTTTCTATCCATTTTTGACCTAGTTATTGCTGATCTTATTGTAAATTGATAAAGTATTTTAAAAAGACCCGTACGCCATTGATCGAATTTTAAACACCGTAGATATGTAGAAATTAATTATATGTTAATATGTTAATAAATACTTTTTCTGTCTCGCTATTAAAAACCGCCTTTTTTTTTCTTCAAAGGAAAACACAAATTCTGTAAGAAATACCTGACAAGTTATCGCCAGTAATAGTTTCACGGTTCTTATATATAATTATTGTTAAAGAATGAAATAACTAAATAAATTTTATAAGTCTTATGTCAATAAAATGTTGCGTTACGAGGCGTTAACGAAAATTCCTCGGTCTGATTCACTCCTTAAAATGCAACCATATAACTGAATATCATAATGAAAAAACAATCTATTCCCGAGTTGGCCGAGGACTTTTCGGCACATTTTTGTGATGCAGATATACCCCCCTCCTTTTTTTTTTATAGAGACTCAGGGCAACACAGATTTTGTTCTACCGACAAACGGCAAGAATATCTTAGACAGGACATGAGGAAGATTTAAGGAAAAATAGAAGACTTGAAATCAGAAAGAGTGAACGAGGAAAGGAGTCTTGGAGAAAATCACAGGACGTCCTGAAGGCGAGAAAAGCAAAGAGAAAGACTGACCTAACGAGCTTGTGTAAATGGATGTCAGAACGAGGAATAGGAGGAATTGGAAAAACTCAAACCTTGCAAAGAACTACAAAGGAAAGGAAGTTGTAGAGAGCCATGATCGATCTCGTCCTTAAGGAACACGGCATATATAAGAAGAAGTGAATAGTGTGAGTGTTTAAAATGATCTTTATGCTTACACCTGTTGAGAGGCCGATGAAAAGTGTTCTGCGTGTTCCGTATAATTTAGAAGACAGCGTGTTTTCTCTTGTGCTTCAGAGAATATAAACTGAACGTCCGTCTACTGTTGCTTTTCAACCGAAGGATGCACAAGGAACTAATTCAAGTCTTGTCAAAGCCATGCGTGATTATCAAGCCGTAAACATGTTAACGAAAGACTGCTAATAAAGTGCCAAAGAACGTGTACGACATTCCATAAACAAAGCGTACCCTATTTATAATTAAGGTACGCTTTGTTTATATAAAATATCTATAAAATATGCAAAAAAAAATAAGAATAAAATACTAAAAAACATTTTAATTAAGAAAAAAAAGGTTAATTTCTAAATTGCCAAAATTACAGAAATAATATATCGACACAATTTGAAAAGATTTCATTGCCATGTAAACAGGACAAATACCGTTTCCAAATAAAACGAAAATTCCTCGATCTGATTCACTCCTTAAAATGCAACGATATAACTGAACATCATAATGAAAAAGCAATCTTTTCCCGAGTTGACCGAGGAGATTTTGGCACAATTTTGTGATGCAGATATAACCCTTTTTTTTATAGAGGCAATGATGATTATAATCGTTTCCATCCAAGAAACATAGAGCAGTGACCGAAAATGTTAAGACTATTGTCTGTTGAAATTTATAAAATCTTCCTTTTAAAACATTTTATCAGGAAAATACATTTCATATCCAGTAAATGTTATCACTCTTTCTAGTACTGAGGGACTTTCTCTGTCATTATTTCACAGACGGCATCGACGAAAAACGCCTTCTTTTTCTTACTAGTTTTATTCGAGGAGAGGGAGTGACGTGGCAGCATGAATTTCAGGAGGCGGCGGGAGGAAGGGTTTCAAGAGAAATCATGCCGCTCATTGGGCTGACGTCCCTCCGCATGAGGACTGATCTTGTTTTTCGAACCTGGTTGTCGGAAGCGTATCGAAACTTCAAAATTTCTTCGGCCCTCTATTGACCTCGCGACGTTTTAGTTTCATATCCAAAAGTTAGAGAAAGACAATCCATCACTGTCAGAATATACCAAACCCATGGTATATTTTGACCGAGCGCTGACAATCACGGTTCAACCGCAATTTTGTAACATTTTTTAATCGGTGTCATCCCAAGCAAGACAATAATGCCACTAAAACACAAGGGGTTACATGTTATGGTAGAATTAGGAACAGAAAGATTAATAATGAGGAGGAAGATAAGAGAGTAATCAGGAGGACAGTAGATAGCAATTGACATTGCATTTAAATTTCTAGCTGGTATCATCCTAAGCAGTAATGCCACAAAAACACAATGGGTTACAATTTAGGAAAGATTTAGGAACAGAAACATTAATGATGAGCAGAAAGAGAAGAGAGTAATCAGGAGGACAGTAGATAGCGATTGACATTGCATTTAAATCTTTGAAGATTAAAATACGCTAGAAAGTGTGGAGCTGGAAGGGATGAATTGCGAGAGAAGAAAATGTTAGCATAGAATTTACAGCTACATCTAGCCAGCTTATCAGTAAATTGAGAAAAGACATAGACAGACAAACTTAAGGCGGTGGGAAAGCGACTGGAGCCAAGCCGAGCTGCCAGATTAGGACCAATAATATTGCTGATTCTTCTTTGTATCTTATGAAGGAGCTCCAAGTAAACAGTAGTGGCAACGGACCAATGTGGCAGAAATATTGTAAGCATGGACGCATGGTAGACTTATAGATATGTAAGATAGATTCTGGAGAGAAAAATTGATTATAACATTTATTAGTTTTAGTTATTATGTGTTATCGATTTTATTTGTTGCTAGGAATGCAGCAAATAATTATCTTTATTACCTAGCTAGTAGGATTCACTTATATCTTCATGATTTCCAATCAAAAATTTAAATGTGATGTCAGTCGCTATCTTCTTAATTACTTTTCTTTTATTGTTTCCTCTCCTTACAAATCATTTCCTTTTTCGCATATTCCACCGCACATTTTTAAAAGCCAGCTTATATAACTTCAAATTTGATCGTCATAACATTATAGTAATTTTTGGAATGCTTAGGCATTCGTAGGCTTCGATATATTTCAATTTTTCTGTATTATATTATATATATATTATATATGTATTATATTATATGCAATATATTATATTATATATGTATTTTATGTATTATATGACAATGTTCTTGGATTTTGATATGGATATGCTAACATTCATTAATATTATTAGTCAAATTAAATTCGGGCTCTTCACAATTAGTAACTAAATTATCCTAAAAATTCAGGCTTTTTCAGACATCATGACTTAAATGCGTATACAGAAATACAATAATACAAGCCCACGCCCTTACGAGAGAAAGAGGAAGAGTTGCATCTTAGTGGCTTTATTGCCTTGCTTGGGGTGACATTATAAAAAGAAAGAGATTGACCTCACTACATGAAAATCAATACATAATTTATCAGTGAAACGAAAAAAACACAATTAATAATGGAATAATTAATTAATAATCATGCACTGGATATTGCTGCCACATCTGGCCTATTGCTTCTATTATGTATTTAGAGATTCTTGATAAAATGCAAAAAAGAATCTGCGATGTTATTGGCCTTGACCTGCCATCTCACCTTCACCCATCGTAATATAGCTTCCTTTTCAAAAAATATTTTCATGGTAACTGTCCACATGACCTTTCCCCTGTGGTACCCCAACTTTCTGAATTTAACCATGCTCCTAGACTAGCTGGCAAGATGAAACCGTAAGTTCTTCTCTCTGCTTTTTTTTTATAAATATTTTCATCATAATTGTCAGGATAATATTTCCATTTTAGTGCTTCAATCTTTGTCTATCTGAAACATTTATAAGCCTAGAATTCGTCCATTCATTGAGTATTGATAACACATTTGGTCTGGTGCTTTTGCTGTTATATTCTTCATAAAATCCAAAGAAGAATCTATCTTGCATATTATAAGTCTACCATTCATCTATGCATTGAATATTGCTTCCACGTCTGGTTTGGTGCTTCTGCTATATAGTTAGAGATTCTTGATAAAATCCAAAGAAGAATCTATCTTACATATTTATAAGTCTACAATTCATCCATGCATTGTATATTGCTGCCACATTTGGTCTGGTGCTTCTGCTATATATTTAGAGATTCTTGATAAAATCTAAAGAAGAATCTATCTTGCATATTTATAAGTCTGCCGTTCATCCTTGCTTTAAATATTGCTGCCACATCTGGTCTGGTGCTTCTGCTATATATTTAGAGATTCTTGATAAAATCCAGAGAAGAATATCTTGCATCTTGCAGAATATATATCTGTGTATAGAATATTCGGCATGAAAAGAATTCATTAGCCACATGACTGTATAAAAACTTTTGAAATATGACACTTCCCAGTTCATAACTTCTGTAAATTTCCCCTAGCTCGACACATAAGGTCATGCAAGGTCAATATATGATCAGAGAAGTCATTTCTCATTGAAGATAAATATTTATCCCAAGGAGAGAAATTAGCTTTTAGTACTAAATTAATGCGTGATTAATTTGCACTTAATGGACTCAGTAAATAAAATGAACCTTCTGTCTTTCTGTTTTCCCAAAATTATTCATTTACATTCGAACTAATTTCCTCATCTTTGTTGTTATTTTTACAACGTTTCGATCGTTTTTCTCTTCGGCCTTTGTCAGACATTTGTCTCTCTAGATAATTGTCTCACCTTTAAAGATGTAACCTTTAAAGATTTTGTAATGGAAACACTTTATTTAATCTACGGTCATAGATTGTTCTCATCAGGGTCGGTAGAAGGGTTTCATGTCTCACGCCCGCATCTATGTTACATTTCCCGAAATTTATGAAACATAACCCCCCCCACTCTGCTACATCTCAATTTTCCTAAGGTATTAATCATATAAAATGCAAATTTTATTGTCACCTAATTATGTACAGTAATGGATGACTAAAATTAAAATGATTGCCTTAGATATGACAAGATTTTTGGAATGGTGTAGCATAGAGATTGGTACGCAAACTCCACGGCTATAACATCTCTGGTCTAGTTTTATCAACTCCTTTCTCTCAGAGAGATCTATTAAAGTTGCTGTGAATGACCAGTCTTCTAAAGTCCATGATATTTATGCAGTCGCTGATAGGATGATTAAGTCGCTCGGATGAACTAGAATTTGTCAAGACTTGGATCCGGTGTTTTGCAGCCCAAGCTAGGGTTAAAACATTGAAAGACAACCAAGCAAGAGAGAGAGAAAAGTAAATAACAGAGCTCTTTCTAGCTTCGGCATGTTATGAAGCTATAATGAATATTTCTGTAATGGCGTACCCAGAAGTTGACTAATGATCACGTGTCGCAGAACAACATAATAGAATAAGATTGAGTACACCAAAGTTTATCCTACTCTCTGTCCGACCCTCTTTATGACTTTTATGGACGGCATACTTAGGAACATTCTCAGATCATGCGTCAAAATCTAATCAGGTAATACGGCTGTTTATGAACGCTCTTCTAAAAATTAAAATGATCAGTGTCTTGTAGCTGCTGTATCCTCTGATTTAGCTTGAAAAGCTCAAGGGGGAATATCTGTCTATATCTCCGAGATAAGTTATAATTACTTGCATTATTTACATTATTCGGAGTGTTATCTTCATCTTCATTGCCATATTCACAACGTTTCGGTCTCTATATCTCTGAGATGAGGTATTATGATTACTTGCATTATTTACATTATTCGGACTGTTATCCTGATCTTCGTGGCCATATTCAAAATCTTTCGGCCTCTATATCTCTGAGATGAGGCATTATGATTACTTGCATTATTTACATTATCCGGACTGTTATCCTGATCTTCGTGGCCATATTCAAAATCTTTCGGCCTCTATATCTCTGAGATGAGGCATTATGATTACTTTCATTATTTACATTATCCGGATTGTTATCCTGATCTTCCTGGCCATATTCAAAATGTTTCGGCCTCTATATCTCTGAGATGAGGCATTATGATTACTTGCATCATTTACATTATCCGGACTGTTATCCTGATCTTCGTAGCCATATTCAAAATGTTTCGGCCTCTATATCTCTGAGGTGAGGCATTATGATTACTTTCATTATTTACATTATTTCCGAATAATGGGTCGATTATATCTACTAGGAAGCGACTCATAGGGTGGCATACCGAGCCTTGGCATCTAATAATCGGTCTGAGCTGAATACCTTCTTTGTGAATCTTTGGCGATCGTATATGGGAGGTAGCTTGGTGTAACATTGTGACAACGCATGTATATGTTAGGTGCGAAGTGGCCTTGTTCCTGATTAGGATCTGTGACAGTTTGCATTTTGTTTTCATTGTAGGATTACTGTAGCTACCATTCACAATGAGGTCTTCTAGTTTTTTCTGTATATTCCGATTTGTCCATCACCACAGTTGCATTGCCGGTAGTATGATAATGCTTTCCTTCCTCTGTAGGGTTCTGATTGCCAGCCTCTCCAGTTTCGTCATTTGGGTGGCTTATCACTTCCAGTGTTTTTCTCATTTTCCATCTTTGTCTCATTTTTCATCCGCCTGTGCCTGAAGAAAGTTCAAGGCTATTTCCTCGATTCGAACAATGATGTCCAAGTATGGTATCCGCTTAATGGTTGTAGCGAAGTTGAGACACTTTTTCAGCGATGACTCCTCAGAGGTACTCAGCTTGTGCTGACTACTGTCTTTACTGGTTGGTGATGGACCTTGTGTGACAGCTTTCAATCTACATGGCCCAGTGGATAAAGACGTTGTTTAGATCCAGTGACTAGACCCAAAGAGTTTGTGAGTTCAGTACTAGGCCGCAGCAGCGGTGAACCAAAAACTTGGAGAGTTGAGTTAAAAGGGGGAAAAAAAACTGACACTTTCGGAAGAGGCATGGCACGTGGAACTAGAAATAGAGGGATCAGTTCGAATAATGATGAGGACAACAGTCCTAACAATGTAATAATGGAAATAACCATAGAAGGAGTTATATGCACATATCACTCAATAAGAGAATCGGTTTTAGGTGTGGATCCAGGCAGGGAAAATCTAGATGATCCAAAGGAAAAGTTTAAGGACATTTTAAGGTCGATCCATTCAGCTTTATCAACAGAAGATATTAACACCTCAAACTGATTGATGAGAACAAGAAAAGGAATCCTATTTTCAACACAATTACATACCCACATACATGGCATATTGAAACACCTCTAACCTTTAAACTTTATTTTTTACCTAGTAACAGACAATATTTACAAACATGTCAAAAAGATTCCACAATAAAATACAAACCGTTTAAATCAAAGTCTCTACTGGTTAGAAATTAACATCACCACGTGAAAAATTTATTTTCTTATAAAACCCCACAGAGTCATTTACTTTCTTATAAAAACCCACACAAGGACATGGCCGGGTGGATAAAGACGTTGGTTAGATCCAGTGACTAGACCCAAAGAATTGTGACTTCAATATCAAGCTACAGCAGTTGTGAATCAAAACATGTAGAGTTGAGTTAAAAGGGAAGAGGCGTGGTACGTGAAACTAGAATAATCTATCCCGGTGGACGAAATAAAGGGTTCGGTTAAAAATTCGAGTCACCTGAGGAAAGCCGGAGCGTACAACGGCCGAAACGTTGTGAATATAGCAATGATGACTATAACAGTCGGAATAATGTAAATAATATAAAGGGGAATAACTGGTTTGTAACTTTCAATGTCTCAAAAGTCAAGCTAGACTTGTTTCAGAACCAACGATAAGACAGCGAGTCTTCATGCTTTGAATATTTACTGGTTCTCAAGTTCACTTCAGACCTCAACCAGAATTCATACCAAAGACCTTCCTGATGACATCACTTCCATGCTGATGACACAACCATTTATTCCTGTCTTAATAGTAAGCCTGAGTGGTTCAATAAGAGTAAACTGGTAGTTGAACTAAAATAATTATCCACATTCTGTTGTTAACTGGGGCAAGGAATGGCTTGTTAATTTAAACACCTCCAAAATTATACTGTTTTCTTTTAAGCCTCCATTTTACCATCCATCAGCATGACTGAATGTAACCTCCACTAGAGGGATCATTGCGCCTTCTCGAGGTAATATTTTCCACTGACATGAAATGGAAAGATTATATTAAATCTGTTGCTATATGTGCTGCTAGGAAAGTTGGTTTCCTGTGTCGTGCCATCCAATTTTTTCCGCCAGAATCTATCGTGCATATTTATAAGTCTACCATTCGTCCTTGCTTTTAATACTTTTGCCAAATCTAATCTGGTTCTCCTGCTCTATTTAAAGATTCCTGATAAAATTCAAAGAAGAATCTGCAATGTTATAGGCCCTAACCTATCATCTTTGCTTTAACGTAGCTTTCCCGTTACTTTCATGGTTATTGTTCTGATGAACTTTGCGCTATGGTGCCTAGATACATATGGTACATAAACTTTATAAATTTAAGCGCTGCACTAGATTGGCGGCAAGGTCTCATAATTTTACAGTCGCAATGGTTATTTCCCCTCCGTGTTTCAAATACAATGATAAAATTTCACTCGGACAGCTTTCCTCAAGAACTACTACCTTTGTGAATAGACTCCTACTTGGGTGCTTCTCTGAACCTCTTCTTATCTGATGACCGAGCCAATCGTAGAAGAGACATGAGCAACGATGATGCTGCTAGCCACCGCCAACCTGATCTGTTTTCCGCCTTACGAAACATCGCCGGAGTGTGCATCCTGTTCCATTCTTTGATGTTGTCCATCCAGCTTTTGAACTGCCACTACCTACGTTGACCCCCCTTCTAAGTTACCTTGGAACACCGTCTGGGTTAGAGTATTATGACGTGTGACGTATCTAAGCCATAACAGCTTTCTCCTCTTTGTTGTTGATAAGAAGTGCTCCGGGGGGAGGGTCTTCCGGTTGTGTTACTCGGCCCTGTACAAAAACATTAATCATGTGTTCTCTCCAGAAGAACCGAGAAGGCATCTGAAGCATTCGTTACAAATATTTGAACTCTCTTGGTACTTTCTGCTATCAGAGTCCAAATTTCACATCCATAGAGCAGTATGAAAAAAAATTACTTTTAGAGCTTCATCTTGGTTGAAAAGTTGATGTATTTGCTCTTCCAAATCTTACTGAGATTTTCCATTGCCGATGTTGCCATAGCCAGTCTGGTCTTGTCCCTGTTTTACAGTGTCCATCTTTGGTGGAGGTAAAGCCATGGTATTTAAAGGCGTCCACTTCTTTCAGTTGTTCTCCCTTCATGACGATCCTGGGCCCTGATGTTAGTTGTGCTGTTAACCAAGTCTTTACTCTTCTCAGTGCCCACATCGATTCCATACGCTCCTGCTCTATCAATCTGTTTGTGAGACCCTGTAATTCTGATTTCCTGCCGCCTAACAAGTCAATGCCATCAACGAAGCGTCAGTTGTTAATGATACTCCCTCTTATGGACATAGTGTGAAGAACATCCATAGTCATCGAAGATAGCTTGGGTGAACTTCTAACCGAAAACACCGCAGTTTTCTGAACAGATGGACACAATACTATCGGGACCTATACAACCATCCCATACAACCGGACATGAGTTTGATTGATGGGGACTTGAACATCAACGAGAACACCTTCACTACTTGCGGTGTTGAGGGAAGGGTTGGAAGAAGCTATACGCGCCTTACCAACAGGGACGTCGCCAGGAGCAGACAATATTCCACCTGAACTGCTTAAACATGGAGGAAATGAATTGGTCACTGTAATATAATCGATCTGCCAGAAAATCTGTGAGACAAAAAATTGGCCCATAGAATGGACTCAATCACTCATCATTCCCATGCTGCCAAAAAAGAAACTTCCGCCAGTGCCAGAACTATAGGAAAAAAGTATTGGAAAGCTGATATTTTTGCTCTTCCAAATTCTACTGAATTTTACCACCGCTGATGTTGCCATGTCTGTAGAATGTCCTCCATCTTTGGTTAGGGTAAAGCCATGGTATTTAAAGTCTTACTCTTCCAGTTTTCTCTGTTCATGATGATTTAGGCCCAATGATGTTGGCTGTGCAGTTGACCAGGACGTTACTCTTCTCAGTGCACACTTCCATTCTGTACGCTCCTGCACTGTGTTGAGATCCTGCAATTCGGCAGGACACAGTGACCCAACATTCATTGTGGTAGAGGCAGTAAATGATTTCATGTAGTCACTTCAATTCAAGTCAGTTGAAAATACAAGCACAAGAAGACGCATTGTATTGCTCTCCAGGATTCAATAATAGCCGTTAACATATCAGCAGTAGACCTGGCGAAACGGAAGACATATTGTTTGTCCGAGAAAACGTCGTATGATGTTTAACCACTTCACCATTACTCGATTACTTTGCTGAAAAGCGGCAATAATATGTGAGGGTTCAGGGGGTTCTCCAGAGTTCTTAAAAACAGGATCTATAAAAAATGAGGAGAAAACTGGGGCCAGCTCAGGTCCATATTTCTTTAAGACGACAGCAGGGATACCGTCATATTCGCTTGTCTTGTGGAAGTCTAGTATAAAAAGGATGACTGAAACCATTGACGGGTTTATGAGCATATCACTCAATAGTGCCTCCGTTCTATGAGGGGCGGGGAATCAGATGGATACTCCACATGAGTCAAGTGTTGTTCGATGAGAGTTTCCGAGCAAAAGTATTCAGCCTCATCAGCTGTGGATGTCAGAACTGATTGAATAGAAGTAGGAATGAGGATATATTGTTGTTCAGCACACTCTTGCAGTACCTCAAGTAATCTCCAGAACCAAATTTGTGAGAGGCTATACATTAGTTCATTTTATCAGCAAGCAGTAATTTTTCTGCCTCAGTTTCATAGATTACGCTGAAACATTGATTGGAAGTCTTTTAATAGCACTGTCCAGGTTTATATTGTCAGTTCTGACGGATTTGCTATTGAGACAGGAGGAAGTACTCGTTTAATCTACATAAAAACCTACTTGTGAACTGATGGCGTCAGAAAGATCATTGATGAAGATCAAGAACAATGTAGGACCCAGGATAGAGACTTGGTGGGGTGGGGCACCTGTGTTCTGTGAATGGATCTGGAAGCTAGACCGTTCAAAACAACATTCATTTCATTATTTATAAGGACAGATTGGATTAAATCAGACATTCGACCTGTGATAGTGTAGCTCTAGAGCTTGCGTAGAAGAGCAACTTGTGGCTTTGTTCATGACACTGGGACAAAAAATGTAATTTTTATGATTAGAATGCAATCAGAGCGACAATACAAATGCCCAGGTTCCATAAATTACGCTGAAGCATTTGATAAAAGCATGACATAAAGATTGATTTAAATTGGTCGAAAAACTTGACTCAGATGAGAAATATATTAGAATAATCCGTAATATTTACGTGGGATCAACCTTCTGCATGCGGATGAAAATAAACAGAAATCTGAAGACAAAATACGTTTTCTCATTGAATATAATCTTAACAATATGTGATACATAGATGGCATTGTGTGGAGGGCGAAGGTAGGAAAGGAGAGCGAGACAAAAATAAAAAACAGTAATTTTTTTTAGGCACAGTGTGTTGCCCTCCAGGAGTCTAGCGTCAGTCATGCTGATGGCGGACAGAAAAGGTTTTCTATGGTGGTTAAATGAAAGCTGTTTACTTTTGGAGGCATTAAAATTTACAAGCCATTTCTTGTCCCAGTTAACCATTGATAGGAAGTCTTTTTCAATAGCACCTGTTATCTTTACTTTGTCAACGGATTGTTTTTACTGAGACAGAAGTAAATAGTAGTGTCATCTGCAGAGATACATACTTGGAAGCTTATGACATCCGGAAGATCATTGATGAAGATCAGAAATGGCAGAGAACGCAAGATAGAAATTGCAGGAAAGTCGCGTTCGAGTGAAAGGGTCTTGTATTTGAAGGTTTATCTGATGGATTTTCAGATTAATGGCCAAATTGCAAGTTTGGAGTTTTAAAACGACTTTTAAACCAAAATAACATTAGTAATTAGATGTACCACAAAACCGTGAAGAAATTCTTTGAAAAAATTTGATGTCTCTAATGGACGTCTGATAAATAGATGAGAAAGTTATCTTTCCGATTCTCTATCAAGATATAATTTATTAAAAATGTCACACGGCTATTTCGCCTATAGACGGAGAAAGAAAGGCCGGTTCATGCCTTTCCTAAATATAATTTTACAAAAGAGAACACAACAAGAAAAAGCGTAATTTGAAATGGGATCTTCAATTTATATGCTGATAACCGTTGCATTACTTAGGAATGTTGCTTGGTGGTTACAGTTTTCTATACAGAACCCCCACCCCCAGCGGAACGAATAGTGAAATTATCGATTTCCTACTTCTTTTTGGATTGATGCACAGTCAGTGAAATTTTCCCCTTTTCTTTTCTATTCTTCCCCCGCCTTTTTTTTCCTGTCGACAACCTTTTGTCTCGATACCAGTTGTTCGTCGCCTCTGCAGAGAGAGCGAAAAACGGCACGCGATTCGAATATTTAGATTGAAAAGACTTTTGTACAACGAGGGCAACTAGCAACGCATGTACAAGATTTACAAATGATAAATCACAGTATTCAATGTCTGTTACATTTGTACCTTTGCTGTATTTATCTACACACAGACACACACACGCACACACACACACACACACACACACACACATATATATATATATATATATATATATTTATATATATATATATATGAATGAATTCGTTTCTGAAGGAGAAGACGAGATCCCTGAGAGAAAATATCTACGAACGCCATTATGATGTGATAGCAATCTCGTCTTGCATTTTAATTTACATATAAGTCCTATTCTACTGTGGTCTCCACTCTTCTTGCATTGTGGCTTGCTTTTCTATGTCTGTTGTCTCTTCAAGACGTTGGTGATCATGGATCTCCGCAATTTCCTTTTCAGTGTGGCTCTTCTGTATCTCTCCTAACCTCTGTTCTGCTGTCCATTTACGCAAGCTCGTTAGGTAGGTTATGTGTTGTTTTTCTCTGTCTCTCTTGCTTTCAGTATAACCAGTGAATATCAAATTTTCCAAGTCTTCTTTCCTCATTTATGTGCCCTAGACATTTGATCCGTTTTTTTTCAGATGTTAAGTATAAGTGTCCTTCTTGTTTTATTTTCTGTAAAATGTAGTTGTTCACATATTCAATCCAAGGTATTCTCATCATCCTTTTGTAGAACCATGTTCCTACCGTCTCAAGGTTCTTCTTCATACGTCCCGAAATTCTTCTTCATATGTTCAGAAATATATATATTTTTTCGGACATATATATATATATATATATATATATATATATATATATATATATATATATATATATATATAAGGCACTCTCTTATCTACATATGAAGACGTTGTCAATAAAAAGGATATCCACTTTCCCACTATATATATATATATATATATATATGAAGACATATAGATTTACCTTCCCAAGCCAACAAAAACTACTAAATAAACAATTACAACATATTTGAAAACGCAGCCACAAAAACAATTTTTAGTACATTTTTAATGCAAAAAATAAATAATAACATGATGTCAAAATCAAAATCAATAAGTAAACATATTGAATAAATAATTACCAGATTAACAGACAACAAATGCACACATAAACTCAAGTAAATAATAATAATAATAATAATAATAATAATAATAATAATAATAGTAGTTTGCAACTTTTATGAAAAGGAAACTGAAAGAAATTGGTATGAACACCACCCAGACCCGGTTACGGAGATAGGACCTGTTACAATTTACTGGACTACACAATACACACTGAGAGAACAATCTCGCCTAACTGCCCAGACATTGTTATTATAGACTGAAAAAATGTCCTCCTTATTGATAAGGCAGTCCCTGCGGACTGCAATGTATCTTCGAAGATCTTCAAAAAGCTATCAAAATATAAGGACCTTGAAATCGAAATCTCAAAAATGTGGCTCCTGGGAACAACAATCCCCGTTGTAGTAGGATCCCTCGGATTGGTTGGAAAAGATTACAGTAGACTAATTTAAAGGATTCCTAATAATAATAATAATAATAATACCCCACTGAATACAATACTCAATAATGAACTCTTTAACGATGTATATATGAATATAATCACCATCCCCACTATCTCATGGGCAATACGATCTCTCTGGTCTTGTTCGACTGTCGTTCTAGAGCTGTTAACTTGAACAAAATTACTCCTTGGCGGGTAAGGATAAAACGCAAAATATTACGAATTGCAGTGATTACGAACAAATTTTCATACCGGATCGGCCGCCACCCGGGTCAACAAGGACCTCATACATCAGATAGAAACTAGTCTGGGGTCGAAAAATCTGTCACTGGAACAAACTCTTCCAAAAATGAAGAGATACTTGGTCACGAAAATTGGGCTATTCCCAACTTTGGGTCAAGTCACTCAATTCCAAATCGTAATAAAATGGTGTTGCGAAGAGTATCAACAAGTCATGGGATTATTCTTCAGCGCACTTGAAAATCCAGAAAAGAACATCACGAAACAGACATACGAAATATGGAGAAGTATGGTACGAAGTGAAATAAGACCTCATCTCCATCTAAACATTCTTGCCAATGGCCGCAGGGACATCGTGCGAAACAAAAAAAAAAAAAAAAAAAAACAAACTCTCAAATGAAGAAATACATAAGATAAAACTAAATATAATACAGAATACTATAAGCCATCACTCAAACAGTAAAAAGGTGAGATTAGAAATAAGAAATATGACAGAGGATAAGGTAAAACTTAAAATAAATGAGATACGATATAATAAGCTCCCATGAAATAAAACCAAATAATCTACCTGTGACATAATCTGCAGTTATCAGGACGATGTCCTTGAAGATGAGGCCAACTACATTAAGGTAGCTTTTATACTCAATAGAATATAGCATAATTTGAAACATAACTTTTACCGCCCTCCAAATAACCATTAGGATAATACATTAAACCTACCCATAATGCACCCTGGAGCAAGATATACAAATAGTCAAACCAAAACACTAGACACACGGACAAAAGGCTGCGTTCTGGTATGAAAGAGACTGTCGCTGCTAGGTTTTGAATAAAACACATACACACTCACACACACACGCACACACACATATGTGTGTGTGCGTGTAAAATATGGTTTTAAGTTATGCTATACTTATAAGGTAAAAGTACGTGATTTACTGTATTGAGTGTATGTAAATATATTCTGCGTGGATACACGGTTCTGCAAAGTATGTCGACTGTCTCCATTATATTCGAACGCAATATTTAGGCTATGTGTGTTGGATGGTAGCTTGACTATCTATGTATGTTAATCATTGGGATATTATGGGTAGCAAGGATAATATTTCCGTTTTATGGTCATGCTAAATTAAAAGAAGCAAGAGGCAGATTCGCGTATTGGTTCAATACATCGTATCTGTTATATATGTAATCATGAGAGGGAATGAAACTGTTGACGTATTTGTTTAATAAATCCTATCAGTTATATATATAATCATTGGAGGGAAGGAAAGTTTTGAAGTATGTGTTTAATAAATCCTATCCGTTATATATGTAATCATTAGAGGAAATGAAAGTTTTGACGTATTTTTTAATATATCCTATCTGTTGTATATGTAATGATTAGGGAGAAAGAATGTGTTGACGCATTTCTTTAATAAATCCTATCCGTTACATATGTAATCATTAGTGGGAATGCGAATGTTGACGTATTTCTTTAATAAATCCTATCCGTTAAATATGTAATCATTAGTGGGAATGAAAGTTTTCACGTATTTGTATAATAAATCGTATCCATTATATATGTAATCATTAGAGGGAATGGAAGTTTTGACTTATTTCTTTAATAAATCCTATCCTTTATTTATGTAATCATTAGAGGGAATGAAAGTTTTGACGTATTTGTTAAATAAATCCATTCCGTTATATATGTAAGCATTAGAGGGAATGAAAGTGTTGACGTATTTCTTAAATAAATCCTATCCGTTATATATGTAATCATTAGAGGGAATGAGAGTGTTGACGTATTTGTATAATAAATCCTATCCGTTATATATGTAATCATTAGAGGGAATGAAAGTGTTGACGTATTTGTTTAATAAATCCTATCCGTTATATATGTAATCATTAGAGGGAATGAAAGTTTTGACGTATTTCTTAAATAAATCCTGTCCGTTATATATGTAATCATTAGAGGGAATGAAAGTGTTGACGTATTTGTTCAATAAATCCGATCCGTTATATATGTAATCATTAGAGGGAATGAAAGTTTTGACGTATTTCTTTAATAAATCCTATCCTTTATATATGTAATCATTAGAGGGAATGAAAGTATTGACGTATTTGTTAAATAAATCCTATCCGTTATATGTGTAATCATTAGAGGGAATGAACGTTTTGACGTAGTTTTTAAATAAA
Organism: Acanthosepion lycidas; assembly: GCA_963932145.1. Taxonomy (NCBI): domain Eukaryota; kingdom Metazoa; phylum Mollusca; class Cephalopoda; order Sepiida; family Sepiidae; genus Acanthosepion; species Acanthosepion lycidas. The sequence goes on along the minus strand of OZ010592.1, from coordinate 93,979,364 downwards.
TCCTATTCGTTATATATGTAATCATTAGAGGGAATGAAAGTTTTGACGTATTTGGTTAATAAATCCTCTCCGTTATATGTGTAATCATTAGAGGGAATGAAAGTTTTGTTGTATTTGTTTAATAAATCCTATCCGTTATATATGTAATCATTAGTGGGAATGAAAGTGTTCACGTATTTGCTTAATAAATCCTATCCGTTATATATGTAATCATTAGAGGAAATAAAAGTGTTGACGTATTTTTTTAATAAATCCTATCCGTTATATATGTAATCATTAGCGGGAATGAAAGTGTTGACGTATTTGCTTAATAAATCCTATCTGTTATACATGTAATCATTAGAGGGAATGAAAGTGTTGACGTATTTGTTTAATAAATCCTATCCGTTATATATGTAATCATTAGAGGGAATGAAAGTATTGACGTATTTGTTTAATAAATCCTATCCGTTATATATGTAATCATTAGAGGGAATGAAACTTTTGATGTGTTTGTTTAATAAATCCTCTCCGTTATATATATAATCATTAGTGGGATTGAAAGTGTTGATGTATTTTTTGATAAAACGGTGCCTACATTTAAAAAAAAAAATTGTCCTGGCTTTGTTTTTGTCTATACAATTTTATGCTCGAATTAATTTTTGTTTTTTTTTTATTCTAATAATCTCTGCTTTATTTTTGCCATTTCATATTAGGAAAATACGCCCACTTAATCAGATTTTCCTTGAAAACTGTTATTCACTCAAGTTCGTATCCGAAATATTTCAGACATCCGTATCCTCCCAATATATCCTATGATGTAATAGAAATTGTAATATATATATATATATATATATATATATATATATATATATATATATACATATATATATATATATATGTATATATATATATATATATATATATATACCTTTTTATACATGTTTCGCCAAAAAAGAACTGACAATGTACTTGCTGTTAAGGTTTTTATTTAATTTTTTTCTTGATATAAATTATGTAGAAATTGTCCGAATGTCTAACAAAAATAGTCACATTACATCATCTCTTTGATGAAGGCTCATTTGGGTCTCATTTAAATACACACGAATGTCTCTCTAACTCAATCCGCAACACACTCTTTCGCAATAAAAATATAACAGCCTAATCCACGTATATGAAAGGGTTAAATCTAATAGAATATTATTAATAAAAAAAGAAAATACCAACATTCATTAACATCAACTATGAACACGGCCGCAGTATGCTGACCATGTTTGGAAAACAAACCTATAACTGTAGATATACATAAAAACATACATATATTCAGTTAAAAGTACAATATCATCATTGATAATAGCTAAAAGTTTATCCAAAATTGCTCAGACATACAGAACAATTTCTGTCTATATTTCTGAGATGAGGTATTATGTACACTATTTACATTGCTCGGACTATCATCCTGATCGTTTTTATCATATTTATCACAACGTTTCGGTCGTTGTGCGCTCCGGCCTTCTTCAGGTGATTGGAATGTCGAACTGAACCCTTTTTTTCGCTCGCTGTGGTAGATTGTTCTAGTTCCACTTGCCATGTCGAATGGATATCAGTTACGGCATAAAACGAAATGAATTTATTGAAAAAGGTTGAAGATAGTAACTATAAACACAATGTTTTTTGCTGCCCTCTGCTAGCTGTAATGATGGAGAAAGCATTACCTCGAACCATGGGCAGTGAGACACGCTGCAAGAGCCATTCCGTTTCACGAGGCTCATCCCTTAATTGAGACGCAATCGCGCCAATCCACTGAAGGAACGCCATCAAACGAGGGCCAATAACCCCTGAAGTCTCCCCTGCCACAGGAGTAAAAAAAATCTATCAGCAAGAGAAGAATATTTAACATTTTTTTTTTATCTCCGTGTCCTGGGTGACAGAGCCCGGCTCAGCCGCGGACCTGAACAAATCACTGACCGAAAATGTATCCGCACAGGACGCATCCCAAACCAACGACTTCTCCACTTTAAAAAATGAAATGGTAATGCCATCCGCCTGCTTTCCATCACCACGGTCGAGGGCTACAGGTTCGATTTGGGAAGGGAACCCAGCTGCATCCAGACTACTTTTGATGATGTTTATTGCTGCATGCCGTGGAAAGCGGCCTGTACTACGATAACAGGAGAGAGGATGCAAACCAAACTTATTAATGAAAGCTCTACATCTGCATCTGTGACGCTCACATAATTTGAACCAAGACGGGTCGCGACTCCGACCCGAGTGAATTCGTCATCTAAAAAAGGCACCGGTAGATGAAGGGGGCACCGCGTTGAGCCAGGCGCCACTATTCAGCTGTGCAGCAGAGGGTAGACGGTCGAGGAGATGCTGATCCAGAGAGAGCCTCAAACTAGTAAAATTGGCCTCGCATTTTATTTTATCCCAGCTTTTTTTTTATGTTTTTAGTGGGATACAAAGTAATTCTTGGGCCCAGAAGCTGCAAGCTTGTTCAGAAGAACTACCCGAGAAACACTGAGTCGATTCACCGCGTATCTCATCATTTAATTCACGACTGGACGAAAGTGAAGAAAGATATGATGGAAGGGTCAAGTCTGCCGCTGATCGAAGGCCCCGGGCCTCCGAAACTCAAAGGGAGCTTCACCTGCCTACCCCCTTTTATTACTGAATAAAATTTCTTACATATTTCATGTGTCGTCGAAATTAACGTTGCAAAATTAACTCCGCGCATCTCTAAGAAACCCTGTTCGAGGTAGCAAAGGGGACTTCGCAGAGTGTAGAGGAACCTCGGTAGAGAAAAAATGTTCTTCAAGAGTAAGAGGGCTGGGTGTGCATCATTTAATTGCAATTTCTCAGTCATTCTTGTTAGAATGACATGCTGAGTATCCAAACACTCTCGAATGACCATTAGAAAGACTGAAAAATCAAGAATCTGTAATTCCTCCTTAGGTGTTATTTTTATAACCTCAAGGATGAGTCTAATATCCCGGATAGCACTTTCGAAATCATCTGCAATATAATTCAAGTTTATTGTCTCTGACTTGGACGAGTTAATGTCATGATTAAAGCAGAGATAAAACAGAAATAAATTGTCGGAAGTCACCAGCTACGGCCTCGACGGATCCTCCCAGCGTTGCATCGTCAAGATACCGTATATAAAAAGGAGAGGCGATTGAACGAATTACCCCGTCAACAGGCATCGCAAATAGTAGCGAACTAATAATATTATCAGAGGTCATCAATATACTTGGATGACTATACGCAAATTGAACCAGTTGAAATATGGAAGGAGCCCATTGATGGCAAACTTACAGGGAATGATTCCTTCTGATGCTTTTGAAAGCGTTTTTCATATCCAATTTTAATTAGATACGTGGGGAAACAGGTGATGTATTCTCGAAAAATTATCTTGTGTCATGGACCGCTGTTTAACATCCGCCCTGTATGCCTACCCCGAGCTGGAGAGGTCGCAATTCATGCCCTATCTTCTTAAAAAACAACTCTACAAGTAATTTTTGCCGCGAGTCGACGAAAAATTTTACCAACAGTGATAGGGCGGATACTTCCGTCTTTTCTTTTTAAAGCCGTAAAATTGGCTGAAAATATTGAGTCGCAAACATGTTAGAGTATCTCAGATCGGAGAAGGTTATGAATAAGAGCTGTTATGGATCTTTTCAAAAGTTCGTCAGCTTCGACAGTGTGGGCAGAAATTAAGTCCTTGATGTGACCAGGTCGTAGCCGTCCACACTTCCACTGCTGCTTCCAGAGACAGATTTCAGAGCGGCAACCATCGCTTCCTTTGAGATTTCAATATTTGAATCATCGTTTTCCATCTGAACAAATCTGACATCTGATGGTGGTGTAGAATGTTTCCAACAGAGAGTTGTGAGAACTTCTGCTGTAGTAGCAAGTATAGTATCAGCTGAGGCCAATACTCTGTCTGCAACTGATCGTCCTCAATCAGCTTAGCATTGACGAGGGCACCGAGTCTCTTAGGATCATCGACTGTAGATAAAGGATGAAATCTATTAGCATTAGAAAGATTAGAGAATTCGGTGACATTTACTTTAGACTAATTGAATAAAGAAATGTTATTTTTCATAATAGATAAGACAGATGATGCAGGGTCCTTATTGAAAGGAATGCCGAATAATAAAATTACGTCAATTACTTTGTTAAAATAGAATATTTTCACATGTAGAAAATATTCTCTTTTAACAAAGTAATTGACGTAATTTTATTATTCGGCATTCCTTTCAATAAGGACCCTGCATCATCTGTCTTATTTAGCATTTACAAAATCAAAATTGTGGTTGAATTTATTTCTATGAATGACTAGTGTATTTGTTAAATTGTTGTTTGTGAGGTCTCTTTTGTGCTCATAGATGCACCTTTTAAAAAAATTCTGCATGTTTCTCCAAAGTATTGTGGTGGGGAACAGTTTTGACGACTTATTTTATATATGCCTACTTCATAAATGTTATTGCTATGGGTATTTGAGTATCTGATTATATCCATAATGGTTTGGGAGGTTTTTGTGATTATTTTAAGATTATTTAGATGAGATAGACTGTTCTGGATAGTGGACGTGACAGAATTTCAATAAATTTATAAATTTATTTATTTCAATAAATTCATTTCGTTTTTTGCCGTGAAAAAGTCCACACTGGACGAAACGCGTCGACTAAAACTACAGTTTTCCTATTGTCTTTTTTTCCTTTATATATATATATATATATATATATATATATATATATATATATATATATATATATATATATTATGATATTACAATGAATCACGTAAGAATCGTCATTCAATTACAGTCGTATTTCAACCTCCCCTCAACTTTATGTGCATGTGTAATTACATTAAAACCGAAACGCGTCAAACAAAAAGTGTTTTCAACTTTGTCAGATTTTCTTAAAACTGTTCTTATATATATATATCAATTTATATATGATATTAAATTACTCATATATATATATATATATATATATATATATATATATATATATATATATATAGTGTAAATAAAGCATAATATTTTTTAAAATCAACATTACAACCAAAAATATATATATATATATATATATATATATATATATATATATATATATATATATATATATATATATATGTATTATAAATTGATTTATTTAAAATATGTTTTTTTTTGCTACACAGTTCTAACTATGTTTCAAAAATGGAAGCTAAAAGCTACGAATTTAATTTTGTAATTAAATTAAAGACATTAGTTCCATTTCATCCTCAAGCGAATTTTGGACTCCAAAATTCGCTTGAGGATGAAATGGAACTAATGTCTTTAATTTAATTACAAAATTAATATCTTTAATTTAATTACAAAATAAATTCGTAGCTTTTAGCTTCCATTTTTGAAACATGGTTAGAACTGTGTAGCGAAAAAAACATATTTTAAATAAATCAATTTATAATATTAATGCTCTGTAAATTTACATTGAGCATTATTTTGTAAAAATAAAAATATCTATAAGAACACTGGATTATATATCTTACTGTTCTTTCTTTCTTTATATATATATATATATATATATATATATATATATATATATATATATATATATATAAGTTCGTGTGCACTTTAAAAAAATAATAACTTTATTTGTATTTGCGATAGAAATAATTTGTAAAAAGCATTAGAAAGAAGTAAATCTATATTTTTTAAGGTTTTATTGAAATCTTATTTAAGTTTCCACATGTCCTCCATCATTAGCAATACAAAGGAAGGGTAATACGATTTTGCAGTTCACGGAGAACATTTGCTAACTGATTTACAGTAATGGCTGAAATCACATTAGTTATTTTAGCTATACTTAAAACTAGGTACATTAAACTTTATAACATTTTTATAGATTATTTCTATCGCAAATACAAATAAAGTTATAATTTTTTTAAAGTGCACACGAACTTTATGTATACCTTATATATATATATATATATATATGTATCCTTGTGCAGGTATGCAGAAAATAGAAAAGAACACGTTGGGTGCATAATCCGGGGTTCCTTAGTATTTTCGTTTTTATATATATATATATATGTAGTGTGTGTTGGGGTAGATAGATAGATAGAGAGAGAGAGAGAGAGAGAGAGAGAGAGAGAGAGAGAGAGAGAGAGAGAGAAAGAAAGACAAATAATGCGAATACTATCCTCTGAGGATCAGAAAATGTTCGTGTGAGGGGGGATGAAATCTTGCCCTCCGCACGTAACGTCCCATCATCGCATCTATTCTGCTAATTCACTTTCAGTTGGGTAGCGTTTAGATTTGGTCTTATTATAGCAGTACCCCGACGCGTGTAGAAGGCAAGAAAGAGGCATTGTGATGATGTGCATTGACCCTGTGTTTCTAATTGAATGGCTCGCGATCTATTTGGCACCCTTTCAAAAAAAAAAAAAAAAAAAAAAACAAACACCGAAAGCAAAATAAATACAAAGCCAGCGTGGGAGTGGAATTGGGGGTGGCAGCGGACTAACAATAGAAAATGGCTTAATATATTTGGCGCTAGCGTGGATAACTGCCCTTTTTTCTCTTTCCCAAACCCTTACATTTATCAAGAACACTGAGAACCGTACCCTCATGCCACTCGCTGCTTTTGCCCCTTTATTAATTTTCTCCTCCCAAGTTTCGGCGAAATTTGTGGCCTCCGCTGCGTTTCTATATGGGCTGCTTGAAAAATCAATGAGAGAGAGTGTGACAGAGATAGAAAGAGAGAGGGCGAAGGGAAAGAAAGGGGAGGAAAGAGAAAGAGACAGACAGACGGAAGTGCTGGAATGAGTTCAAATCCGATCTTTATCGATTACCCAAACTTTAAAACACTGTCTGTATTATTGCATTTGATACAAGCCAACATCTTAGAAAATGAAGCATTTCCTTTCTGCATATATATATATATATATATATATATATATATATATATATATATATATATATATATATATATAAAGAAACGATAGTATTTTCCTTTCTTCTTTTGTATTTCAATTGGACATCCTCTTCAAATTTGGCCCGTGATTATCGTAGATTGAAATATTCAAATCAGTTTTTATGCCTGTCCGTTTGTCTTCTTGCAAGACAATCACGAGCCGTTCATATAACAAAGTCACGTCTATTTCTATATCTTTTGTCTGTAACTTTTTTCAATGATAGAGTTATCTTCCTTTCACTCCCTTTTGGTCACATTGCCAAATGTTTAAAATGTTAGCATTCAGACTATGATATCCGGTTTCGATTCTCTTCATGATTTATTTGTCAAGGAAATTAATTCATGATCATCTCAAGCTGAAGAGACAAACCCAGCATTGGGCACCGGTTGAGGAACGACTGATAAACAAACGACGGGATGACCGAAGATTTTTGAATGAAATTGGCTGGGCGCAACTGTTCGGAATCCATCGATGGTTCTACAAGCACAACGTCGTAAGTAATCTGGACTTCTTCAATTGTTGATCACGTATTCTTCCAGATACTGTAAATAAGTATATATATATATATTAAGACATGTTTATACATTCTTTTTAGAGATACAAATATTTAAGTAAATACTCTGTTTGTAAAAAACAGTATTAAACAACATATATATATATATATAAATACTTAATTAATTCATCGAGTCTGATAGAAACCTCAACAGAATGTAGAAACCACTGGACGGCCGTTTCGTCAGCAGTGCGCATCCACTACTGAGAATTGAAACCCTAACTATTCCAATGGGTCTCGGGGACGAGTGGATTGCAAATCAGACTCAATATAGCGCTGCTCGCTCACATGTACCGTGGTGGAACTCTACTGAGTTCTTTGTAGCCACGACTACTCTCAACAAGCCGCTCACTCTAGAGCATTAGAAGCCGGTTCAAGCAATGATATACACAGATAGAAATTGTTAGTAGGATTTGATATAAATATAGGACGAAACGGCCGTCAAGTGCTTTCTGCATTCTGTTGAGGTTTTTATCAGACTCGATGAATTAATTAAATATAAATACCAAATCCTCCTAATATATATATATATATATATATATATATATATATATATATATATATATATATATATATATATATATAAAAGTGGGCATAGAACTCAACACTTAGAGGTGACATCAAACAGACTGTCGCCTCTAAGTGTTGACTTCTATGCCCACTTTTATATTTACACACGCTCTATCTCTGATATTGAGCACTTTATTCCATAAATATAGCACACCTTAAGACTATATTTCTTCATATATATATATATATATATATATATATATATATATATATATATATATAGATAGATAGATAGATAGACAGACAGACATAAAGATGTAGATTTCCACAACGTCAGTGGATTACGGCCACATCATGTTGAAACACAGCGTCTCGTTCAATCACTAGAGTTAAACAACATCGAGCCTGATGAGTACTTAGATGGGTGACCACTTGGGAACACCAGTTGTTGTAAGCTTGGATGTGTGCTTTTTATCCCTACCCTCCCCCGCTGTACACAGAATAGGAGGACTGAAAATCATTATTATATTAAAAAATTGATAACATGCCAAAAAAGAATTGTCTTAATCGAAATATATGTTTCGTATTTAAATAACCTACAAAAAGTTAATAACTATAAAAAAAAAATCAATGAATCAAAAAACCTAGACGTCAAATACAACCTAAGAAAAGGTACGTATTAACCGTATAGAAATCCGAGCGATAAACCTTTTTGCATACATATATATTTCAATCACTCGCCAATAATAATAAAGCAGATTCCATAAGCAGTTAGCCGTGGGTTATCTGACAATTCTTTTCCCAAAATTATCTTCAACGAAGTCAAAAAAGATTATGAAATAACCTTAGATTGTAGTGGAATATCCGTTTGGTTTGTTTTTATTATAGTGGAACACACCTATTATTTAGTTAACAGACACTCCCACCTATAATAAGTAGGAGTAGTAGGAGTCGGTCAGTGGTCCTGTCAGTCAGTCAGTGGTTCTGTCAGTCAGTCAGTCGACTGGCTGTTCGGTTGAACTCTCTGCCTTCGGGCGGGAGGATTCCGGAGGAGGCTACGCCGAAGGGCGGATTCTCTTTCGGGGAGGTAAACCGACCCTGAACCCGTTTATATGGGTTCAAAGGGCATATTTTTGACCGAGCCCACGGGCTCGAAGATCCCACGTTAAAAAGGCCTTGTGCCACATGACGCCCTCGTGGGGGGGGTGACTGAATATCTTCGGTCAGTCTGTCGATGTCGAACGACAGTTAGTCGAATACTAAACTATCAGCGACCACAACTAGATTTATCTGTGTCATACTTATTATATGAAGTTCCTAACGTTTTGTACGTCGAACCTATTTTAGAGCCGACTTAGTACAAATAGAAGCCTCCACTGTGAAATCACTCCATAACAGTTTTACAGCATATCAACCTTAGTGGCTTATTTAATGCTGTTGCATTTTCGTATTTTCCTTATGCTTAATAAATTGTTGTGGTTGTAATTCATCTTTTTCTGCTCATCATCAGTGCCGTCTTGTGTATCACGATAAACTCCATCCGACAGTAAGGCATGTTTTACCTATATCAACCGTAATGGGTTATTTAATGCCAACAATTTTTTTTTATTACAGGTAATATTTTTTCAAGAATATACTGCTGGCAATAATTTTTCAAAAAAATATATTGTTAGTATTAAAACCTATTATTATAGTTTCGTAGTGTATTGACTTTTGGGGGTTAACTATTTGTCCATAGATGTAACCCTCAGAGGTGCTGTCACCCTGGGTCAGGATGGACCTGGGAACACCGACAATTAAGAGGTAGTTCCATGCTCCTAAAACCCTCCGGGTCAGAGGCCTTTCTGTCGGTTGTATTTTTTCGTCTTACCCAGGACGCGGATTTTCGGCAACACACGTATACATCTCCACCCAGTACAAAAATTCCAACAGCAAAATAAACATCATATTGTTCAACTCACCGAACATTAAATAAAAACGTAGGAAAAATATTAATTAAACTCATCCTCAAAAACTTCTTCCAGTCTCCAGAAGACGTCCAACAGAAACACAGTAAAAATTAGCTATAGTTGCACCGTGAACATGAGACAAATAATTAAAAAAAAACGTAACAGGAATATAACCAACAAAGTATTCATATAAAAACCCACCTGCAACTACAGAAAAAAGCATATATGTCCCTTACAAACGGCAATTGCCTACTAAGCAATACAGTATGCCAAGCCATTGTATAAACAGCAGATAAGGAAGAAAAAATATACATGGGAGTCATTGAAGGATGGTGGAAACACAGCCACTACGCATAGAAAAAAATTCTTTACCAATAGTAAATACACAACAGCACAACCCTTTTTAAAGATATATGGAAACTTAAACACTAAGAAAAAATTACACCAAAAATATTCATAGGAAATCGGAAAAATAGAACCGGTATACAAAATAAATCAGAAAACTGTAAACTTTGTCTGCTGTAGGAGAAAATAGCTATAATCACCTTCACAGATTAAAACAAATAAAAAGATCAGAACTCATTACTAAAATGCAGACATGAAAACAGTTTTTATTATGTTATTTAAAAATCAAAAACTAAAAAAGCAGATATAAGCACTATATACAAGGGAGATAATGCAATATACCGTCAACAACGCCAGTAGTTCAAACAAGACAAACGAATAAGATAAACAACCTCACACAAAGTTATAATAAATTCCCCAGTCCAACACAAATTACTAAATGAAAGATTTGAACTCATTTCAAAATGCAGAGACGAAAACAGGCTTTTACTACGTTATTTACAAATCAAAAGCTAAAATTGAATATCCTCTAAAACATCACGGATAAAAGGGCAGACATATGCACTTTATACAACGCTTGTGGGACTCTTTTGCGGCTTTGGAAATGCAATGTCAGTTTTTAATTTTGCATTCTTTATTCTTATTCTTTTATTGTCATCTCTCATCAATGGTAGTTTTTTTTTCTTATATTCACTAACACTCAGTAACCTGTGTCCCAATGTTCTTTTTGCCTTGATTGGGGCGAAAAGATTAAAAAATTGCTTTAACAGAGTCAATAATTTAACTAGACAAACAAACACTACAACCACTCCCAAAAGAAAATAAATAAATAAGACAATATACAATTATAAATTAAGTAAATAAATAATAATCAAATTAACAAACTGTACAAATAAATTCATAACCTCAACTTTGTAAATTTAATAATAAAAATAATAATAATAATAATAATAATAATAATAATAATAATAATAAAGATAATAAATCGAAATCTCAGAAATGTGGCCCATGGGGATATCAGTAATTCCAGTTGTCATTGGAACATCCGGATTGATTGAAAATGTCCCGATAGACTCATTGAAGGAATTACTGCTATCCCATATCTTAAAGCAATACAGCTCATACATTACGAAGTGCATCATCTTTGTAAAATGTGCGGTATCTTAGGTTTGTTTTTTGGATTTACAAAAATGGTCAGGGGAAAATGTCATGGTGCCATTTCTGACCATAGGTCTCTGGTTAGAACCCGGAAAGAAATGAGTATACACCAGAAATCAAAGGAAATAATAATAATAATAATAATAATAATAATAATAATAATAATAAGAAGAAGAAGAAGAAGAAGAAGAAGAAGAAGAAAAAAAAAGTGCTTTATCTATGTAAAATGTGTGTGATCTTAGTTTTGCTTTTTTTTACAAAAATTATCAGTGGGAAATGTCATGAAGCCATTTCTGACATTAGGTCCGTAGTTGGGACCCAGGCGGAAATGTGTATCCAACAGAAATAAAAAGGAAATAATAATAATAATAATAATAATAATAATAATAATAATAATAATAATAATAATAATAATAATTCTGTAGTAATGGGTGCGATAGGAACATCAGCAAAATTGAGACGAAGATCGTAGACGTTTCAAAAGTGAAATGGCAGTCCCTGCAGATTGTAATGTATCTTGCAAGAACTATAAAAATACAAAGATCTTGAAGGGAAAATCTCAAAAATGTGGACATCAATAATTCGAGTTGTAGTTGGAGCACTGGAATGACTGGAAAAGTTTCCGATAGACTCATTGAAGGAATTCTGGGTACGTCATGCGTTAAAGAAATACAACAAATTGTACTCCCAAGTACCTGCTCACACCTTACGAAGTGATTTATTTCTGTAAAATGTGACTTATCTTAGTTTTTTCTTTCGTCTTTTTTTTTATCAGTAGAAAATGCTATGAAGAAATTTCTAATCGTAGGGACCCGGAAAGAAATGTGTATATAGCAGAAATCCAGGGAAATAATAATAATTAAAATAATCATGAATAGCGAATAATTAATAAATTGATTCATATTTCCTCGCATAAATGTTTTGTTTGAATGTTATACCTCATCGCCAATACAGAAGTTTAAGGCGGATATTTACGTCAAAGTTTTGAGGCGATCGAGATTCGTATCTAGTGAGGAATATTGATCGTGCCATGGACAGAGCAAGCGAGGAAAATACAGAAATTTTAAGCAGAATGTAAACGACAGAGAAACTACTGGTAACGATCAGGAAAAAAAAAAGAATGAACACATTTAAGAGGATATAACAATAATGAAAAGCTATCAGAATTTAAAACCCAATGAACAAGTCGTACACAAAGTGAAAGAAAAACAGCGAATAACCTAATATTTGTATTTTCCTTATAAAGAAATATTTGGTATTTATTTACCGAGCAGCCAGTGCTACGTTCGGATGAAAATTAAGAAAGTCTTTGTATTAAAGCGATTTTTCAGGAAAATCTTTTCTCAAATTCATTGACTGCCTTTGGTTAAAATTTATAAAATCTTCCTCTTAAAATAAATTTTCAGGAAAAAAGTTTTTCTCCAGTTCAGTAGCTGTTATAGTTCTTACAGTCTTAATAGGCGTTTCCTTCCTAACCTTTTGTTTGAAGTAGCGTAGAACATCAGCATCTTGATTAGGTCATTATTTTCTCTTCCGGTTACATGATATCAGTTTTAGTTGTTGTTGTTGTTGTTGAAATCCTCAAGTGATATGAATTCTGCTATTTGGTAAAGTTCTTTTTTTTTGAGATTCTGTGGCGCCAATCCACGAGGTCCGAACAAGGATAGGCTTCGACAAGATCCACAAAAACATTTTAACAATTGATCTGTGAAAAGCGGTTTTATAGAATTGAGACTGTAGATATTACTCAACAATTTTACAGCCATTTTATATGCAAGTCTCCCCCCCCCCTTCTGAAGAGGCTATTGAAGTATATTTTTTTGGTTAATGTTTTGGATTTGCAGTGATTTGTTATGTTGGGCGAGATTACGCTTAGCGCTGACTATTCTATATTAAACTTCTTTATCTTCTGAAAAGTTTGAGTAAATATTTTTTAATCATTACACTCTAAGCAAGGCGATAATGCCACTAAGACGCAGGGGGTTACTAAGAGTATAAGAGAATGAGATGACTTTAGTGAGGAGAAAGGACAATAAAAGAACAGGTTTCAGGAAGATAGAAGATGGCGATAATGCCACTAAAACGCAAGGGGTTATTGGGAATGAAAGAAAATGAGATTACTTTAGTAAGGAAAAAGGACAATAAAAGAACAGATTTCAAGAAGACAGAAGATGGCGATAATGCAAGGTGGGTACTTGGAATGAAAGAGAATGAGAACACTTTAGACGGAACTGGAAACTCAATCCTAAACATGAAAAACAAGCAACAACAAAAACAAAAAAAACGGTATAAACCTCTCGGCCTGTTCAACAGACTGGAGAGGAGAACCTGTCTACTCTGATTTAGGAACAATGATCACAAAGACCGCGAACTATGACGTAATAATGTCGTTTTTTGACGAATTTTTTAACGTCAAAAAACGACATTATTACGTCATTATTTTTGCACCAACCTAATATAAAAAGCGATGATCCCTTATTTCAAAAGATTTTCGTAAATGTTCACAACATTCATGAGAATTTCAAGACAACACTCTTTCTGTTCATTTATTTATTCTATATTTTTTGGACAGTGAGACTTAAACCATTGTTAACTCTATCAGTTTAGAACAGTCACAGGCAAACTGCGGCCCGCCTTATGTTGTACCGTACCATGTGCGGCCCGCCTTATGATGTACTGTACCTCATGCGGACCACCGTATGATGCACTGTACCTCATGCGGGTCGCCCTATGATGTACTGTACCTCATGCGGGTCGCCTTATGATGTACTGTACCCCATGCGGCCCGCCTTATGATGTACTGTGCCCTATGCGGCCCGCCTTATGATGTCCTGTACCCCGTGCGGCCCTCCTTATGATGTCCTGTACCCCGTGCGGCCCTCCTTATGATGCACTGTACCTCATGCGGGTCGCCTTATGATGTACTGTACCGCATCTGGTCCGCCTTATGATGTACTTTACCCCATGCGGCCCGCCTTATGATGTACTGTACCCCATGCGGTCCGCCTTATGATGTACTGTACCTCATGCGGTCCGCCTTATGATGTACTGTACCTCATGCGGGTCATGATGTACTGTATCCCATGCGGCCCGCCTTATGATGTCCTGTACCCCGTGCGGCCCTCCTTATGATGTCCTGTACCCCGTGCGGCCCACTGTTCGAAAAAGGTTGCCCATGCGCAGTTTAGAACTTGTAGCTTTTCGTATCGGACAGAGGTGGAATGGAGAGAGATAATATCTTTTAAGCTGAAAATTTCATTGCTGTTTTGAATAAAAGTGGAGGAAGAGACTGTCAGAAAAAATGAATCTCGCCTACAACTCATTTAGTCTTATTTCATTGTTGTTGATAGAATGATTAATGACATCACTAACACGACTGAGTCTTCTGCCAAAGACTCGTAGCTGATAGAAAGCGACATTTCAGATCGTTAACCAAAGAACTCATTTGTATCCCTTAAGCTGCTGGAGAGACAGAAAAGTCTGGCGGAAAAATCACTTCTTAAAGGCAAGATACTAATCGCAAGAATTTATAAACAGGAGAAATAATTTGGAATATTACCACCAAAAATTTCTTGGTCGATAAATTCTTCAAACACTAAAGTAAACAGGAAATCCGAACTTATATGTCAGTAGAAGAAGATATGAATCTATTCCTCAAACCTCTTATTACATGGACGTCTGTTTTAAACAATTTAGTCAAGGAAGTCCGGTCTATAGCGTAACAACCTCCGATATCGGAAATGATATAATTCAGTGGCCTTCGACAAGATATGAATTTCCTCCATACATTTCCATGCGTATCCTATAAACGAATTTAGTCAAGAAAGCCTGTTATAACCTGACAAGTCCGTTATCCCTGATGTCATACGGCATCTTGTTTTTGTTCTATTGATCACGATCACGAGGCCCGTAACCAATTCGGGTCGTAGGGGCACAACGTGTACTGCAGTTTTTTTTCTACTTAATCTAAACCGACGTAGCTTCAGGCTTGTTTAAATTCAATGTTTTCTTTCTCCTAGACTGGTTTCCATGCAAGGCTATAGGAACGCGTTGGGGAGAAGAAATAAATTCACCCCTTTCACAAAGGGTTTTTGCTGGAATTCGAAGTAAGACCCTTAAGAATATTAGATTTAATTTAAGTGAAAAATCTTAAATAAAATTCCAACATGCTGTCACGTCAGGGTGCTAGCTTCTATGTCCACTTATATATATATATATATATATATATATATATATATATATATATATATATATAAGTGGACATATATAATTATTAATTAAAAATATGATTTCTTCACTACATAAGAGTTCTCATGTTTCAAAAACAGGAGCCAAAAACTGCAATATAATTATTAAAATTAAATTGAATTAAAGTATCAAGCTCTGTTTCCTCTTCAAGCGAAATTTTTGAAATAACCAATCATGAAATTTACGCATCTTTATAAGCATGTCCATTCGTAAAATTAATTACTATGAAAAGTAGAACCTAAAGTATAGCTATAGAGAGGGAATTTTAACGTTTTTCTCTATAAGAATTACGCCAGCGGCTCAGAGAACAAAAATTCAATTTTCTTGAAGAGTAATGCTTAATATATATATATGTATATTTATATATAGAGAGAGTAATGCTTAATACAACCCTGTTTTCGTTGTCCACTTATTACTGAGAGTAAAAACAAGAATACAATCTGTTTCATACCTGAGGATGTCTGTAGGAACAGACGAAAGCTTGTAAAATAAAAAGACCTAATGCAACTGAAATTTATAAAACAGGATCTTTTCATTCATAAACAGATTCGGGGTTTTTGTATATTATTGAATTGTTCGCGAAGATGGATTTCTCGCCATTTAATCATTAACATTTGTATTTGTTTTATGTATGAATAATTCATGAATTTGTAAATTAATTGCACCTTTATTGAAATTAAAATAACTGATCCAAGTGCAACTTTCGGATAATAAGTGCGACATTACTGTAATTATTGAACAATATAGTTCATGCCACTTTGACGGAAAATCCACCAGTAAAAAAGAATTCTCTTATCACTACATTTGTACATAAACGCAGAACCTTAAATTTAAATTCAAACTCAGCGTTGCGACTGCACGTTCCAAAACAATAACACCTTTCTCTTAGCATTTTTCGGATTACAACCCTGTTTTCGTTGTCCACTTATTACTGAGAGTAAAAACAAGAACACAATCTATTTCATACCTGAGGATGTCTGTAGGAACAGACGAAAGCTTGTAAAAATAATAAAACCTTATGCAACTGAAATTTATAAAACAAGGATCATTTCATTCATAAACAGGTTCGGGGTTTTTGTATATTATTTGAATTGTTCGCGAAGATGGATTTCTCGCCATTTAAATCATTAACCTTTGTATTTGTTTTATGTATGAATAATTCATGAATATATATATATATATATATATATATATATATATATATATTAAGCATTACTCTTTATTTATCCCAAATCTACATGTTATATACACAGGATCCGCAAAACAATGTATACTCGCTTCAAGAAAGAAAAAAAAAAGACTTGTATAGATATTGTAAAACTAAATTTATTCAGATATTTACGGGATTAATACAAGTTACCTTTGAACTCTACCATCATAAGAGATGTTCAGAATGGATCGGCAGAATAGTGATGATAAACCTGAGAATGAATCAGACTTTATTTATACGTCTCTTAACAATATTCATCCAGTCCTTACGTTTATACTCTACAAAGAAACTAATTCTTCTCTTCCTTTTCTTGATGTTTTTGTTTGTAGAACTTACCCGGGTTTTCTTTCGTATACGGAAAACCAAACTTTACTGGTCTATATACCACTTAAGACTCTTTTTGTCACATGAAGCAAAAACTTAATTTAAGACTTTTACACACAGGACTTAAGGGTTTGTTCTAAAACTAAGGTGGATGACGAGATTAGGTTTATTACCACTACTCTCTGCAACAATTCCTATTCATTGGATATTCTTAGACTCTCTAGTTTTTATCGCCATTTCTCTATGAGTTTGCCTAAAACCCATAAAGTTGGGGTTCCACTGAGACTTATCTTGTCCATGATAGAATCCTATTTTGCTGCGTGGGGCCGCGGGTAAATAATCATAGAAATAACCAATCAAATGCTGGATGTTAGGATTAAGCAAAACGTGCCAACAAAAAATCCGTACCTCCAAGTATTTACCTTCAGAATATTTTGACCGACACATAACTTATAAATAACCGCAATTGTGCTTCTAATTTCAGTTAAATAATTTTTTATATAAATATGACACAAGTGCCGATTATTAGGCATGAAACAGTAATAATATATTAGATAACTGATATGATTTTTCGATATGACAATCAATGTAGATTATATAAGCGAGTTAATTTATAATTAAAAGCAATAACCAGCCTTAACAACAGAATCATTAATTAATAATCAGGCATTAAATATTTCTATCAAATCTGTTCTGCTGCTTCTGCTATGTAAATAGAGATTATTTTTAAAATAAAAAAAAGGTCTCCAATGTTATCTAACCTGATCTGTTATGTCGGTTTTAGTCACTTTTCTACTACAGCGACGTAGCTGGTATGTGACATTTTTTGACAAATATTTTCATGTAATCTTTCGAATGAGATTTTCAGTTTGGTACCTGAATTCTATGAATTTAAGCGCAGCACTAGAGTGGTAGTTAGGTCTCATAATATTTTAGTGGAAATGGCTAGGTGAAGCTGTAAATTTTATGCTAACAGTTCTTTTTTTTCTGGCACTTTTTTTTTCTACAAACGTTTTAATGTAATTTTTGTAACGAGTTTTCATCTTCGGGATTTAGACTCTATGAATTTAAGCGGAGTACTAGATTGGAAGTTAAGTTTCATCATTTAGTAATTGAAATGGCAAGATGTAATTTCTATACTAACAATTTCTTCTATTGCGTTTTTTTTTTCTACAAATGTTCTGTTTTCTCAATTCCTTCTCTTTTATTGTTCTCTTTTCTTTATTATAATGTTTTTTCTTTTTTTCACATTCTTTCCGACTCATTGACCACATTGCGTCTTAGCGGCTTTATTGCCTTGACTGGGGTGAAATGATTAAAATAACCACATTATTTGCCTTTCTTTCTCTAACCGTTGCACTCTCCTCTTCTTTACTTCTTTCGACTCCATTTGTTATCTGATTTTCGCTTGACAAGTTTAATTTACCGATTTACTGTCTTCTACGCGTCTATTTCATTCAGTGTCCTTCTATTAGACGCATCCTTTCTACTTTGCGCTTTTTTTTCAGAAACGAAGCACATCCACCCCACACAAAAAAAAAAAACGGCGAACAATATGTCTCTCGTCAGCCTCTACACCTTCTCCATACCTGTTATTTTTATCTACTTTACATTGAAAACAGAAATGCAAGGACGTTAGATGTCAGTTAGTGACTATGTCAGCTGTCAATCAATCAAATGTTTTTGCCAAAGAAGAAGCGTCACGACAATGTGCTATATAAATCCCACCTGTCGGAATCATAGATCAGAGATCATGTCGGCTGAGAGGAAAGGGCACATTATATTTTTACCAGCATGAAACCTACCAGTCAACGAGTTTGGTGTTCCCTACCCAGCTTAGGAAAAGAACAGCATATGCTTCTCCCTTCTGGCCAAAAATAATTGGCAAGCTCAATAAAACTTGTCTTTATATTCGTCTTATATGTTATTTCAGAATTTGTGCAGAAATTAAGATTAAAAAAACAGTCACATTCAAACATTACACATTTACTGATCTGCCCTCGTGAGGGTTTTTTATTAATTACATTTGAACATTAAAGGTGTTGACGGTGGGTAAAATGTAGTGCCCCGTGGTTTTTACTTAGATTAAAACGAGGCGCTTTCTGAGGCTTTAGTCAATGAGAGACTTTTCTGGACCAGCTGGTTTTAGAAAACAAACACTCGACGACGCCCACGATTTCTCGGTGATAATTTGTACACATGTACAAGAGTACGCGGGCAACAAATTGTGCAGAACGATGCTTAAAGGCGTGTATGTATGTGTCTATAGTAAAAGAAGTTCAGCTTATCTATCTCTCTATCTATATATCTATTGGTTCAAAGTTAAATAGACCGACTTATCTATCTATCTATCTATCTATCTATCTATCTATCTATCTATCTGCTAAGGTACGCTGCTCCTTCTGGTCAAAAGTAATTGGTAAGCTCAATAAAACTTGAGGTTGTATTCGTCTTATATGACATTTCAAAATCTGAGCTGAATTAAAATTTAAAAAATCAGTCAAAGGCTTCGAGGCTACCTTAGACTGGATATATGCCAAGCTTTGATTAAATCCCAAACCAAATAATAGTTTTGGTTTGGTTTGGTTTGGTTTGTGTTACGGCATATCAATCTCAATGGATTATTTAATGCCAACAAGATTTTTATTGCTGGTAATTATTTTTTACCAAAAATGTATTGCGGGTAATAATTTTCCCTTAAAAATTTATTACTGGTAATTATTTTTTCCAAAAATGTATTGCGTGTAATAATTTTCCCTCATAAATTTATTGCTGGTAATTATTTTTTCAAAAATGTATTGCGTGTAATAATTTTTAGTCATAAATCTATTGCTGGTAATTATTTTTATCAAAAATGTATTGCGTGTAATAATTTTCCCTCATAAATTTATTGCTGGTAATTATTTTTTTCAAAAATGTATTGCGTGTAATAATTTACCCTCATAAATTTATTGCTGGTAATTATTTTTTTCAAAAATGTATTGCGGGTAATAATTTCCCTCTAAAATTTATTGCTGGTAATTATTTTTTTTCAAAAATGTATTGCGGGTAATAATTTTTTACAAAATATTTCTGGTATTAAATCCTATTTTTACACTTTCACAGTGTTTTGATAAAATTTTGGGGGCTAACAGGTGCTACCACCCTGGGTCAGGGTGGACCTGGAACACCAGGAATTAAGACGTGTTTCCACGCACCTCAAAACCTCCTGATAAGAGACTTGTTGCTAGACGTAGTTTATCGTTTTAACCTGGACGCGAATACAGTTCATCGTCATACCCAGGAATTTTGCGATGAAGATGTTTGAAATGAGGGCGGAAAAGTTGTACTATATCAATTGTAATTTTCTTTACAACGTGACCTGACCTGAGAAGTTCGGGTAGCGCACATGTCGATGCTGAGCATAGTTCAATGAAAGCAAAACGTGTGACTAGGATACGTGAATTTAAGTATACGTGTTGATGTTTTTGAGTGTGAGTGTATATAAAAAGAGAATGATTTGAAGAAATTGGTCGAGAGGATTCAACATTCTGTCATTCAAGAAGAACTGAGCCGTACCTTTCTGGCTTGAACGTCAACTGAAATGTGAGAATCAGATTTCATTTGAGTTCTACTAGCTGATTTCATTTGAGTTCTGTAGCTGTGTGATCAGACGATCAGATGAAACGCGATTCCGCCTTCACCCCCACCATTATTTATCTAAGCAAAAACCGAAGTAAAGCCAGAGTTAAACATCTAGAGACTAATGCAGCTTTCCCTGTCAACACTGTCATCAGAACTGCAGACCCCAACGCCACTTCATAGAGGGTATCAACGAAAGAAAGTTTCTTTTTTTTAATTATTCGTTTTAATTTACGTAAAGGACAGATATTGTAGCACTGACTGTAGGAGACAGCGAGAGGAAGAACATCAACAGAAATAAAGCCTGATCGTTGGCTTAGCGTCCAGCCACGTGAGGCCTTAGCCAGTCTATGGGATGTGGGTGTGATAAGCGTATCAACAAATTAAAATTCCCGCGGTCCCCTTTCGAAAAATTAGACCAAAGAAATCACTGTCAGAATAAAACGCTCACGAGGTATTCTAACTACACGCTGGTCGTCGTGGGTCAGCCACAGCAATCTGTAGAGTTACCCCCCTTTTGGTTTGGGTTTTACTCGTCCAAGCATTGAACCAGAAAGATATGAGAAAATGTAAAAGCATATTTAGTTGGCGTTGAAAGAAGTAAGTAAAAAACAAAAACAAAAAAACAAACAAAACAAAACAAATATAATATAAGATTAATGGATGTGCTGTCAAATTATTATAAATATTACTTTATGTAAATTAAATTTATTATGCAATAACTAAAGCAGCAATGCTTGTCTACAAAATGAACACTTGAAGCCTTACCATGCTACCATTTGAAAAGAGAAAAAAATGAAGCCGAAGAAAGGAAAATATAAAGAAACGGTGAAAGGAAGAAAGAAAAAGAAAAAAAAAGAAGAAAATGTTAACAGAAAAAATGGGAAAAGAAAAAGAAAAAGAAAAAAAACGAAATGGAAGAAAGGAAAACATTAAGAAAAGGAGAAAGGGAGAAAGAAAAAGACGAAAAAAAAAGAAGAAAATGTTAACAGAAAAAATGAGAAAACAAAAAGAAAAAGAAAAAAAATGAAACCGAAGAAAGAAAAACATAAAGAAAATGTGAAAGGAAGAAAGAAAAAAAAAAAAAAGAAGAAAATGTTAACAGAAAAATGGGAAAAGAAAAAGAAAAAGAAAAAAAATGGAACCAAAGAAAGGAAAACATAAAGAAAAAGTGTAATCTGTACATTATTTGGACTGTTATCTTCATCTCCATTGTAATACTCACAACGTTTCGGCCGTTTTACGCTCCGGCATTTTTCTGATGATTAGAATTTTTCTTCAATATCTGTCTCTGAGATGCGGTATTATGATTATTGAAATCCTTACATTATTCGGACTGATATCCACATCTTTAGTGCCATATTCACGACATTTCGGCTGTTATACACTCCGGTTTTCTTCAGGTGATAGGAATTTCGATCGAACCCTTTATTTCTTCCAAAGTGGTTCAACATTTTCCAGACACGTCTTCCGAGTAAGACACTTCATAAATAAGAACATGACTAAGAACTGTGTGTACGCCATCCCGTGTAGCTGTGGTAGGGAAAATTGACTAGCGTGACACAAAAGAACCAAATGTCTTGGCATCAAACTTTGCAACTGATTCGATATAATTGTTCAAATACATATCCTTAGAAAAAATGAGAACGATAGGGCACAAGGAGTCGCCCTCTTGGAGGTTAACATCAGCCGTACTGATAGAAGGCAAAAAAGGAACTCAAAGACAATTGAAAGAGAGTGGTTTAGTTTTTGAGACATTTTCAGATATGTGGCACTATGTTTTCGACAGTTTTGGAGATGAGACAAAATTTGATTTATTTGAAATTGATGACAGCAGACACAAATTTTCCAAATTTCCGATCAGAATAAAAACACATAACGTACAAACTTGGGCAGACAGCTTTGCCTTTGTGAATGAAATCAAATCGTTATCGTTCTTTCATTAAAGAGGACTGATTGTATTTCTGTTAATGAAAGTATCCTTGCATCATAAATATGGCCAAATGGTCCGAGTGGATTGCTGGAATGTTGCAGAATTGGAAGCATGTCTGGTATTGGAATCATAATCTAATATATATTTCGCTATGATTCTTAAGTTACACCTCTCAGAGAAATTCTGCAGGCATTTTGGGAATATCAATAAAAGAAAAAACGCACCACATCCAAAGTAGAAGATAACAACAGTGCGTTACATGCATTGTTTATTGTAAAATTTTACATAACCTGCCATAACAAAACGGAGAATTTATTAAACGAACAAAGGGAATCGTTATCTGTAAAGACTACATGAAAACATGAGTATTTATCAAATGTGTCAAAATTTTCATGATTATCGTCATCACAAATCTAATATCAGGCATTTAAAAATACGTCAAAATTTTAATTGCCTCTAATAATAAAACATTTACAACAGCTTCGATTTATTAAACAAATACATCAAAACATTAATGATTACATATATAACGGACAGAATTTATTAAGCAAATACATCAAAATATTCATTCATTCAAATGTTTACATATATAACAGATAGGATTTATTAAACAAAAATATAAAATATTCATTCCCTATAATGCTCACATATATAAGAGATAGGAGTTATTAAACAAATACATCAAAACATTCATTCCCTATAATGATTACATATATAACTGAAAGGATTTATTAAAAAAATACGTCAAAATTACATATATAACCGATAGGATTTATTAAACAAATAGCTCAACACTTTCTATCTCTCAAATGATTACTTATATAACGGATAGTATTTATTAAACAAATACATCAAACATTTATTCTCTCCAATGATTACATATATAACGGCTAGGATTTATTAAACAATTATGTCAACACCTTCATTCCCTCTAATGATTATATATATAACGGATAGGATTTATTAAAGAAATACGTCAACACTTTCATTCCCTCTAATGATTACATATATAACGGATAGGATTTATTAAACAAATACGGCAAAACTTTCATTCCCTCTAATGATTACATATATAACGGATAGGATCTATTAAACAAATACGTCAACACTTTCATTCCCTCTAATGATTACATATATAACGGATAGGATTTATTAAACAAATACGGCAAAACTTTCATTCCCTCTAAGGATTACATATATAACGGATAGGATCTATTAAACAAATACGTCAACACTTTCATTCCCTCTAATGATTACATATATAACGGATAGGATTTATTAAACAAATACGGCAAAACTTTCATTCCCTCTAATGATTACATATATAACCGATAGGATTTATTAAACAAATACGTCAACACTTTCATTCCCTCTAATGATTACATATATAACGGATAGGATTCATTAAACACATACGTCAAAACTTTCATTCCCTCTAATGATTATATATATAACGGATATGATTTATTAAACAAATACGTTAATACTTTCATTCCCTCTAATGATTACATATATAACGGATAGGATTTATTAAACAAATACGGCAAAACTTTCATTCCCTCTAATGATTACATATATAACCGATAGGATTTATTAAACAAATACGTCAACACTTTCATTCCCTCTAAGGATTACATATATAACGGATAGGATTTATTAAACAAATACGTCAACACTTTCATTCCCTCTAATGATTACATATATAACGGATAGGATTTATTAAACAAATACGTCAACACTTTCATTCCCTCTAACGATTACATATATAACGTATAGGATTTACTAAAAAATTACTTCCAAACTTTCATTCCATCTAATGATTACATACATAAACGGATCAGTTTTATTAAACGAACAACCTTAAGAAGTCATTGTCTCTAATCATAAAAAAAATATTTCGTGTCGAAGCAAAGTTCGCTGTTTAAAAATAATCCAAGTTACACCCAGGCACGTGATCATCGCAGATATATTACGTTTGTCTCGTATGATTATTACAGGGTAATTAATAATATTTGGATATGTGTTGTGGTTGCTGGTGCACAATGGTTGTTCTTAGATTCAAAATGAATGAAAGCTTAGCGAACATTATTTTGGAAGCTTTATTTTCGTTTGTGTACGTAGTTCCCGGCACGTTGTTAATAACTGATTTGTTTTTGAACCGCCTATAAACAGTTAGTTTATTATTTAAAGCTGAAGTATAACGTAGTTGGTAAGTAAAAAATGATCTGTTTTTTCCCATAATATATTTGTAGATTTGTCTCATTGCCCTCTGCTCATGCGTACATATAGTTGGTACAATTGTGGTCCTGTGATCAAAGTTTGAGATTGATCGCACTAATTTTCTTGCTTCTGTCAGAGTATAAAGATGACCTCTCCGCTAGCATTCCCTTTGAGAAGGCTTCCGATCTGGGAAACCGTAGCACTGGCATTTGTTCTTCCTTGTTGCACACTGCTAGAGGCGTGGCCATGTTTACACTGTAGCAGCAGTAAGAAAACTGGCGTGATCAAGCTCAAAATTCGATCACGGGGACACAATAGTGTCAACTATAAGCACGAATGATTAGAACGCAGTGCTACAAATCTAAATGTATCCAAAATGCCGATAATTTTTTCTCGTACTAATTGCAAATTGAAAAAAAAAATGTTTCAGTTGAAATTTGAAATCGATCGCCGATTCCATTTCTGCTGTATCTAAACTTTTACTCAACCTGTATGGCGCCTTAAGTACTGTCTGAACTATGTCGTATTAATATGAATGATATTTTCTTAACGTTCTGTTACTCTCGTAATAGAAGTTTTATAGCTTCTTTTGGTGCAGTGGCTCAATCCAAACCTAACGAATAATGTATGCCAATATTGAAATAGTTGAACACTGAAAACCAGCCACTAAGATGTATTCACATTATCTATAAATGTCTAGTCACTTGAAAGCGTCTGGTTGTCTAATTGGTTTTCTTTCAAATAGAGTCATGGTTTATTTTCTATACAAATTTTATAGATGTCAAATAAGGATTATTTATACTTTTCGAAGTGTATTTTCTCTCACTTGTGAAGGTTGCTGGCCATTTATACATACACGACGATTATCTACCGCTGTCTTATAAACTATATGATTTTATGTTCAATTAGAGCCATTGCATCTTATCTATGTGCACATGCGGAGATTTTATTGATTCCTTTCTCCACAATGTACGCGGGAAATATCTTTGTTTCAAAATTGATATGATGCGGCAGGTTAATAAATTTTATTGAATTTTGTTCGATTTATTGTCACTTATCATCAGCCTCCCCCAGTAACTGCTTGTGGTCGTAGTGTCTCTCTGTACAACTGAGCAGGTATTTCTGCATATCTGGGTTGAAATACAGAGGGATGCTCACTCATTCGTAGCGTGTCTTGGAGCAAGTAGACCTGGCAGAACTCCTCCCTCTCTAGGGCCAGCAGATGTCCATACAGAACGTAGCGGAGAAAAGAGAGAAGAAAAGACTAAGTGTAAACTACAAGAAATCAGAATAAATGGTTATCAGCAAAAGCGGTGAGACCAAAATGCAAATTACAAATCGGGAATAGAATCAAGTACAAAATTTTAAATACCTGGAAAGTGTTCTAACAGAGTGGGGAAGTGCGATTCTAAGACGTATTGGGATGGCCAAAGACGCATTCCAAAAGCTAAGCAGAGTATTAAGAGACAGGAAAATTACGTTAGGAACAAAGAAAAAAGTACTGAACTGTTACGTAATATCTGTCCTCCTGCATGACAGCGAATGTTAAACAATCTCCTCAAAGATGAAGAAGAGACTTGAAGCAACAGAAATATGGGTCTACAGAAAAGATGCTGAGGATACCACGGACCGAACACGTGGAAAACGACGAAATTTTAGAGAAAATGGAAACAAAAAAAAACTTATACATAACCTCAGGAAGTAGTAGTTGAAATTTCTGTGTATGTAACGAGGAAGGAGGGCTTGGAAAATCTGATACTAACAGGACATATTGAGAGAAAGAAAGACAAAAGAAAGCAGCGCGTAGCATACTTAATGAGCCTAAGCAAATGGATGGTGGAACAGAATTTGGGAGAAATAACAAAAAGATAAAACTTATTAAGTACTAAAAAGGTCAGGATGATGTGGAGCGCCAGAATCGCCTACGTACTGAAGGGAGACGGCACAAAAAGAAGCTTCCTCCTTTAGAAA
This sequence comes from Acanthosepion lycidas, assembly GCA_963932145.1. Classification (NCBI taxonomy): domain Eukaryota; kingdom Metazoa; phylum Mollusca; class Cephalopoda; order Sepiida; family Sepiidae; genus Acanthosepion; species Acanthosepion lycidas. Next base: position 93,952,371 of record OZ010592.1, on the reverse strand, counting down.
AGCATGTAGCAATGAGTTAAAGACTAATAAATTTTGTTGAATGTGAAGGAGCTCAAATCGACATGAAAAATATTAAAATAATAATTAATACTCGATTGTCAGCTAGGTCTCATCGTCGCTCGGCAGCTTTATCACCATGCTAGGCGTGAAATAAATAAAAAATCGTTATTGTTATTGATGCTAAAACTCATAAAAAATTTTCGTCTCCTGCCAGCTATGCGATAAATATCAACAGCAAGATGGGATTTATAGGAGAAAGAAAACTCTAATCTATCTATCTATCTATCTATCTATCTATCTATCTATCTATCTATCTATATATATATATATATATATATATATATATATATATATAGTAGATAAGTTGGTCAATAAAACAAAATCAAACGAAAAGAAAAGGTACCGATGAAATCAGTACGTAAAATATTAATTATTAACAAGGTGACAAAAAACAAGCAAGAATATTGAGGTTCCAAGTTTTGAATTTGCGAACACACCTGTATTCTTCATCAGCGGATGCGAGAAATAAACAGAGGAACGGTGGAGACTATCCAACATTACTTCTTGAGGATGGTTAGAGTCCTCTTGTAGGTGGAATTGTTAAAAAATCCGTTCCCTGTTTGATTTCTCGCTGTGCGAAACTTTTTGAGAAAATAGCGTACGATTTAAAAATTGTGATTAATGTTGGGTGGAAGGGGAGTGAGATGTTCAGCATAGAAGAAAATGAGTTATAGGACCAGGGGTGGGAATGGTATTAGTATTGAAAGGTTTTGTGTGTGAGGATAATGTGTGGGAACACAGTGAGATTCTCGTTAATAGTAAAAAGAAAGTGAAAAAGAAAAAGAGAGAGAGAGAAATAGAGAGAGAGAGAGAGAGAGAGAGAGAGACAGGAAAGAAATATCACGAAAAAGGTATAAAGAATCCTTTTAGGAAAATTATTGTTAGAAAATGGGAGGTGAGGAAAAATGAATTGAAACAAAAATAAAAAAGTAATGATAAAATACTAAAAATAAATATAATGGTAATATGAAAAGGGGAGATGTGTTGTATATATATATATATATATATATATATATTAGGTTGGTGCAAAAATAATGTCGTTTTTTGACGTATTTTTTAACGTCAAAAACGACATTATTTTTGCACCAACATAATATATAGATCGATCGATAGATAGATAGATAGATAGATAGATAGATAGATAGATAATATTAGTTGTCAATATGTATATGTATATATTTCCGAGAGGATAGAATCCAGGTAGAGCTCAATGTCCAGGACAGAGCAAGAATAATATATAAATGGCTCAAACACTAATATTCCATGGTTATAATTTATTGTATTTGAAACGTAATCATGATTCAATTCATCAGACTTACAAATTTGAAGGTTTGTTGTAATGGATCGTGATTACGATTCCAATGTAATAAATTATAACCATGAAATAATATTTGAGCCTTATATACACACACACACACACACACACACACACACACACACACACATATATATATATATATATATATATATATATATATATATATATATATATATATATATATATATATATATCTTGAGAGCAAAAATATATTTCTTGCATGGAAGTTTCGTCTGGTCAATCTCTTCAACTAATCCTCTACAATACCTCCTGGAACATTACTACTGGGCTGTGAAAGAAATGTCGTGTAGATATGTCTGGATCTGTTCTTCAACCACTTACTCCTTACCAAAAATCTACTCACTTACATACTGTTCACTGAAACGAATTATCACTGTTCTTTATGGAGAATTGCGTTTTAGGAATTGAAGGCAAGAGGAGTGTTGCAAAGGATATGCATTATAATATTCTCGGATTGGCAGACGATTTAAATTTCATCGTAGCTATTACTGCGGCACGTCTGATTTTTCCTTCTTCTTCTTCTGCTGTTGACCATTTTCTGGAATCAATTCGCAAAGTCTGATTTATTCTGCAGGGATAGATTTCCAAAGTTGAGTTTCCGGAATATTCTGTTGGTATTGATAGAAAATCATCTTTCTGCGACAGTCGTAATTACAGATTCTTCCCTTCGATGAAAAAAAGTTCTATTCCCAGATAAAAATGCTTTTTTAACGGCTTGTTTCCTTGTCTCGGGGAAATTCAATAGCGAATTTATTGATATCCAAAGAATAACCGATGTCAAGATGGGTTACAATGACATTTCTAACAATTTATCATTGCTTGCACACACATACACACACATATAAATAGATAAATATGTGTGTGTGTGTGTATATATATATATATATATATATATATATATATATATATATATATATATGTGTGTGTGCATGTGTGTGTGTCTGTATATAGTTGTATGTTTAGGCAGCAATCCTTCGTTTATGCATGTTTCATTAAAAACGACAGACAACGTACTAAGGTTAAGCTTTTTATTTAATTTTTCTTGTGTTCAAACAAGAACTTTCTTTTCTGGACAAAGAAAAAGTAATTAAAATATTAAACATTTCTTTCATTTATATTCTAGAGATAAGCAACGTGTACATCAGCTAAAATGTCTACACCGTACAAATTTTAATTTGGAATGATATGTAAATACTACTTTGTTTTGTTATCTACGGGGAAAAGAATCTAAATAACACCTTTTTTACTATGTAGATATCATTTCAAAATAAAATTTGTACGGTGTAGATATTTTTTGTCGATAACAAGCCAAAGCAGAAGCCATATGTTCTGTTTCTTAATATTTTGCATCTTTCGTTATCCGCATGCGCCATCAAATTTCGCTGTCGCGTTTTCCCGACGTCTTTGAAAACACTTCCAAGATATTTAAATTGTTTTACTTGGGTGATTTTGAATTATTTTGCTCACAACCATATGTTTAAACAAACACAGAAACCTACCAGACTCCAACCGGAACATACTTGTGGAAAATACAAGGATGATAGCCTCATCCACATGTTAAAAAAAAAAGACTAAAAATAATGACAGCATTGTTAATACCTAGTGTCATTTTAGGGGGTCATTTCCGTAAAGTTAACTCCGTCAGACAACGGTACGTTATTCATCGATGGCACATTCGCTGAATGTAACGTCCTTACGTCTGACCTCATTGCTTCGTGCTACTTGACTGGCAATGGAATCATGCACACAGCGAGTTACCAATCATCCCATATATATATATATATATATATATATATATGTGTGTGTGTGTGTGTGTGTTTTTGTGTGTGTGTATGTCTGTACACGTGTGTGTGTGTGTGTGAACATTGAAGTCAACACTCAGATGCGACAGACTGTTACATGCTAGACGCAATCATCAGGCCACATGTGTGTTGTTTTTTCTCGACTATTATATATATATATATATATATATATATATATATATATATATATATGTGTATATATATCCGCATAACCATTCTAAAACAAGAAAATCTCTGTCTTTGTTATATAATTTATTATTTAATTTATTGTAACGTACTTGTAATCTCTGATGATGGCTTATGTAATCCGAAAGCTTAGCCAGGATTAACAATAAAAACATGTATCAATATGGTGAGTAATACCTTGTGAGTAGTCCCTTCTAACGGTTATTTTGTCGGGAGGGGTTTGTTAATTTATTTGGATTAATTTACCTTATTTTTTATTTGTATTTATTTTATATATTTTATTTATTCTTTTTCGGCATTTATTTTGTCGAGAGCGTTTTATTGTTTATTTATTTTGATTAATTTATTTTACTTGTTTTTTCTTATTTATTTTTATTTTTTTTATATATTTTCATTTTTTCTTTTCGGCTTTCGATTTTTTAGTAATGAGATAAATTTTTTTGAGATGATTTCTGATCGTTTATATAGTAGATTGTTATGGTTTGGGAAGGTAATTACAGCTATTTTTTGTCCAGTTTTTGGATGGTTTGGTCTAATCTAACGGTTATTCTCACGGTAGTGGTTTGTTAATTTGTTTATTAAATTTATTTGGATTGACTATTTTTAATTGATTTTTCCTATTTATTTTTATTTAAAAACTGTTCTATTGGTTGTTATGTCCGGAGTAGTTTGTTAATTTGTTTATTGCTTGCTTGAATTCGTTTATTTTACTTGTTTTATTTTTATTTTATTTGTTTTTATATATTCTTTGTAGTTTTAGATTTTTAAATAACGTAGTAAAAATTTGTTTTTATGTCTGCATTTGGAGATGAGTTCTGATCATTTACTTAGTAGTTTGTTTTGGTCTGGGAAGGTAATAATAGCTATTTTTTCCTCCAAGCAAAGTTTGAAGTTTTTGGATTGATTGTTGTAAGCTGATGTTCTTTTTCTTATATTCCATTATATTTTTGGTGTGATTTGCGTTTTGTTTTTAATTTCCCAGATATACTTAGAAAGGATTGTGTTGTTCGCGTATTTACTATTTGTGAAATATGTTTTGTGTGCATAGTTTCTTTGTTTCCAGGGTCCTTCTTTTACTCCTATTTTTTCCTCATTATCTGGTGATTTTACCGTGGCTTGGGATGTTACGTTGTTTTATAAGCAATTACCGTTTAAGGGTATTGGAAGATGTGTCTATATACAGTGGTTTAACATTGGGTTTTCTATATGGCTTGTATATACGTTTTTCTTAGGCTGAAGGTAACACTTAGAAAATCTATTTGGTTTAGGTTAGTTTTATGTCTATATCAAATCCGTTATTTTTGAAAATCATTATTATTGCTTTTCTAGTTTTGTATCTGTTTTGTTTGTCATAGGTTCTTAAGATTATGTAACCCTCGCCCCTCTAGAGTCCTGTATCATTTTTATCTATTATTTTGCTTAGTTCGTGTAGTAAATATAAACCTATGCTTTCGCAGAAATCTGTACCGTCAAAGCTTCCCATTGTAATGTCAAAGATCCCTTCTTTCTTTATCCACGCGTCTTCATTGGGGAATAGTAATGATTTACGAGAGTGTTTAATGATATCGATTTCTTTTGTGTTTATTTTTATTTGTTCCTGGGCTAAGGTGATGGCCTTATCTAGCATAGGTTCTGTTATAGAAGGGTAGACTTCTTTTATGTCTAATTGTATAAATTAGCAATTATATATTTTTTATACTCTGGAACAAGTCTGTAGTTGCTTTTGTGTTTTTCCACTGGTTTACTTCTAATTTTTCTTTAGCTCAGAATTAATTCTTTCTAGTATCGTTTTAAGAAATATTAAAAAATTAAAATCTTCAGACACACTGGGTTTTATATAAAATATTCTTTCGTTTTTATTATTATTCTGTTATTTCTGTTCGATTACTCGACTAGTTTCGGTCAACATGGCCATCATCAGGAGAAAAAAACTTCTGCTTGCTGGTAACAGTGAACTACAGAAAGGAACTTTTGCCTGTAGTTTTCATTTCTTTTATATATATTTTTTTAACATAAATTTTGGTCAAAGAGATTGATGGATTCATGTTGCTCTGATTTCCCTTGGTCATTTTGAAAGTTTTATTGGTTCTTGGAAAGGGGTGTGTCTCTGTTAAATGTGTGTGTGTTATTTGGTTCTTATGGAGTGAGTGAATATGATGTGTGTAAGTGCGTATATTCATGTGGGTGTGTGTATAAGTGTGAGGCCTCAACACCCCCGGAAGCATGTCTGTGAGAAATGTGGGTAGGTCCTGATCTGTGGGGTAATAAATTAATACTATCTATATTGTTAAATTTGTGATTAAGCCTGTATGGATAGTGCGTTTTTAAACGTAGGAACGGCTTCTTTTCATGGAACTCTAAAATCTTTCTAATGTCATCAGCTTTGAACTTTTCTATTCTCTCAATTATAGTAAATCTGGCATGGGTTTTAAAATCGTGTTTTTCTAGGCGGAAATGTTGTTCTGCAGGTAATCATCTTTCATGTGGAGTCGACTTAATTCAGTTGCGATATTTCTTAATTCTGTGGTGAAAGGGCCATTCAGATTTTCCTACATATTGTTTCTGACATAGTGTGCATTCTAGGAGGTAAATTATGTTATGACTTCTACAGTTAGAATCGTGGTAGATTTTGAAAGTAGATTTAGTGACTGAGCTAGTGAATGAATTGGTGTGTCTAATGTGGTTGCAGCATAAGCTCCTTTTGTTATTAAATGTTTGGGAAAATCCTGTTGTTTTTGTCTTTGGATTATTACGGATTACCTTGTCGGATAAAAAAACTTTTTTATTGATGGAATTATGATCTGTGTATAAGAGGAATGGAGATGAAAAGAGTCGGTTATAACAATTCAAAGAGGAATAAACATTGAATTGTGGTAATGCTCAATTAAACATTTTTGAGGTTGAAAAATTTTAATTTTCATAATTTTTTAAAATTTGTAGATTTAAAAAATTGAAAGATTTTTTCATGCTTCATCATCATCATCAGCATCATCATCATCATCATCCCTATCTATAAAAGGCAGTATGTGTGTGTGTGTGTGTGTGTGTAACTAATGCACGGCCTCAATTTTCGACTGATTTGCACCAAAATTTACCTGCACATGCTCCAACATAGCAAAGATGCCAAGACCGACTTTGCATTTCCCAACTCCCATCAATAGTGGAAATAATTTTTCATGCTTCTACGGCAGTTTTCCTGTAGTTTGCGGCCATTTTATACTGGCCAGAGTGAAAGCCTATAGCTGGCTGCCACGAATAGGCAGGAAGATTCTATTGGTCAGCGGGAGAGCCAACAGCTGACTGACACGAATGTTAACTAGCATACTAGCATGCAAAATGTCGATAGCTGTATTCGTCACAAGTGGGACAAATTTAAGTCTGCATGGCACTTTACTCCAATTGGTTCATTCGCTTGCTTAAACTCAACGTTGATTCTGATTCCGCAGAACTGGTATCGGTGTGAAAAAGTATTTGTTGTTAACATTCTTTTTTCATTCGGTTTTTCCAGTTACGTGTCCTTTTTTTTTAAAGCTGATCGTTTTGTGTTCATTTTGTTTAGTTCTTTTTTCGTAACAGATTTAATGTTTAGTATAGGGCTTAGAAAAAATTCGCAGTGTGAGATAGGCAAGAAGTAAGGTATGTAGCAACATCAGCACGGCAAAGGGAACTCCTTTAAAGGCAAGGAAGGGCAAAAATATTTTAAGTCAAGTGATAGAGATTGCTGTATGGGTCGTACGATTTTTGAATCAAGCACGGGCAACGCCAGGTCATTCTGCTAGTTATTATTTATAATATAGATATTATTATTATTGTTTTATTTCCTTTGATTTCTGATGTATACGCATTTCTTTCCGGGTCCCGACCAGAGACCTAAAATCAGAAATTGAATCATATTTTCCACTGAGTCATTAAAAAACAAATCGCACATATTTTACATAGATAAAACCCTTCGTAAGTTGTGGGTTGTACTTACGAAAACATTTTTTTCATTTCTTTATCCTTCAGTTTCCGTCCTCTGTTAAAATACTTCCCATATATTTAAATTTCCGCACCTATTTGATTTTGCTATCTCCAAATAATGACGTAATAATGTCGTTTTTTGACGTATTTTTAACGTCAAAAAACGACATTATTACATCATTATTTTTGCACCAACCTAATAACAACCACGTATTCCGTTTTCTTGCAGTTGATGTTTTATCCTTTCTTCTCGCCCAAGAACCACTAAATAAGAATACTTAATTCTATGAACGGAGAAGGAGAATGTCCGAAGCTCAGATTATGATGATACGTATTAAAATGGTTTGTTCGAAACTTGAAGAGGTTAAGATCGGGAAAGCATCCTCTTGGGAGTGTTTTCCTCAAAGTAGCGGTGATTGGGAAAAGCTGTACGAATGAATCTTCCTTCTAACCAATGGAATACGAAGAAAAATCGAAATTATTAGTCCCAGTGTACATGAAGACAAAGAGAATACACACACACACACAGAGTGAGAGAGAGAGAGAGAGATGTGGCAGGATGCGAGAGAGAAAGGAGAGACAGAGAGATATAGAGAAATATATAGAGAGTGACATAAGGAGGACAAGAATGATACAGACAGTGAGAGAGAGAGAGAGAGAGGGGGGAGAAAGAGAGCCAGAGAGATACAAAGAGAAAAGTACAGGAAAAAGAGTAAGTGAAAACGAGAGAGAAATAGAAAGTTATATAGAGAGAAGTATAGAGAGAAAGAGTGAGATAAAGAATTAGAAATCCAGAAACAAAGAGACAGAGATACAGAAATAACGATGGACATATTAAGAGTAAAGGACTGAGAGAGAGAGAGAGAGAGAGAGAAAGAGATACAGATGGAGAAGCAGAAAGAAAGAAAGAGATGAAAATAGAAAAAAATAAGAGAGACAGAGAGTGATAGTAAAAAAAGACGGAGAGACAATTAGAGAAAGTGTGCGAGTTTTATAAAAAAGAGTTGCTTATACTTCAATTAGGTTAAAGCTGTGGACCTTAAAGCCGCGTTTAAATTAATATCGGTAAAAATATCGACACGTCTTTAATTCATTTCGAACTAATTAATTAAGAAAATAATTAAATTCAAATAACGCACACATACATTTTTTTGTATTTTGGTTTCCAGTCAATCAATATTTTATCACTTAAAAATAAAACGTAGGGAAGATATCAGTTACCTTTACAACAATATGTCTGTATTTTGTGAAGAAGAAGGGAACAAAGATGGCGATTGGACGAAATACATGAAGAAACAAAGAATTTTTGCATTGAATCACGCTTGGATTTTGGACACGAAAATACGGGCAAAGGCGAGGGCGGTTGAAATTGTCAATTTGCAACAAATTTAAACTAATTTCATCCTTGTAGGTAATGCAAATTTTATATTGATAAACGTTTTCCGAGACCCAACTAAGAAAAAAAAAAAAAAAAAAAAAAAAAAAACGTTGCTATAAAACTTCTGCAATGTTGCATAGAAGTTGTGAAAACCTCTCTGCAATGTGCCCTCTATGTTACCTTGTAGCGTTGTAAACTCATTGCCTTGTAACATTCTATGAAGAGAAAATGGGAATAAATTTAAGCAAGATATTAGGACTTTAAATTCATCACCTAAATGAATGCTTCCCAATTTAAAAATACGACAAAAATATCATGGGGAAGATATCCGTGAACTATTGAAATATTTCATCGATATATCCTTTATTTTGTGAAAAGACAGGGAACAAAGATGGCGATTGAACGAAATACATGGAGAAAGAAGGAATTTTTGCGTTGAATAATGCTTGGATTTTGGACAGGAAAATGGTGTAAAAGGCGAGGTGGTAGATATTGATAATTATCGCCGTATTTGCAATAAGTTTAGACTCAATTCATCCTTGTGGGTAATGAAAATTTTATATTGATACGAAAAACTGTAAAATTTTTTTATATTGATACAAAATTTTTTTTTAAACTTCTGCAATGTTGCACAGAGATTACGAAAACCTCTCTGCAATGTGCCCTCTATGTTACCTTGTAACGTTGAAAAAGTCATTGCCTTGTAACATTCTATGAAGAGAAAATGGGAATAAATTTAAGCAAGATATTAGGTCTTTAAATTCATCACCTAAATAAATGTTTTCTAATTTAAAAATACGAAAAAAACGTGGGGAAGATATTGGTCAACTATTGAAATATATATATATATATATATATATATATATATATATATATATATATATATATATATATATATATATATATTGTGAAGTGGCAGGGAGCAAAGATGGCCGTTGGGTGAATACATGAAGGCAGACGGATTTTTGCATTGAATATCGCTTGGATTTTTAGGCGGTGGAAATTGAGGGAAAGGGCGTACATTTGTGATAAATTTAAACTTAATTCATCCTTTTTGGTAGTGAATATGTCATCGCTAATATTATCTTATCTTGGCGTGATTGAGACAGAAAAGATAAAGAGACAGAAAGAGAAGGATAGAAAGAGAAAGAGAGAGAGACAGAGAGAATGTGAAAGAGAAGTCCATGAGAAACGTGCAAAAGAAAAAATAGAGTTATAAATAGAAAGTGATATATAGAGAAATACCGAGAGAAAGAGTGAGACAGAGATATAGAAAAGAAACAGAAAGAGAGACAGAGAGAGTGAGCGATACAGAGTAAACGAATGAGAGAGACAGACAAAGATATTCGGAACGAGTGAAAGAGAGGAAAAGAGAAAAATAAGAGCGAAAGATAGATAGATAGATAGATAGATAGATAGATAGATAGATAGATAGGGAGAGGGAGAGAGAGAGAAATGGAAAAAAGAGCTAGTGGCAAATAGAGAAAATGCGCGTCAGTAAAATAAAAAGACAGAGAGAAAAACAGGAAAATACAGATAAACAGAGAGAGAGAGAGAGAGAGAGAGTGAGAGAGAGAGAGGGGAAAGAGAGAGAAAGAGAGAGATAAAGAAAGATAGAAAGAGAGAAGTGAGATAGAGAAGAAAGCAATGTGTAGTAGAAAATGGAAAGAGGCAGACAGAGAGAAAGAGGGAGACAGAGACAGACAGATTTAGAATGTGAGAAAGAGAGATCATAGTGAGAGAGTGAGGGGAAGAGAGGTAGAAATTGAGAGATATAGCTGGAGAGAAAGATGGAGACAGAGATCTAGAATTTGAGAAAGAGAGATTTATAATGAAAAAGAGTGGTAGAAAATGAAGAGATAGCGGGAGAGAATGTGGCAGAGAGACAGACAAAGATCTAGAATGTGAGAAAGAGAGATTCATAGTGAAAGAGAGAGAGAGAGAGAGAGTGATAGAGAAAGAGAGGTAGAAAATGGAAAGAGATAGTGAGAAAGAGGAAGACAGAGACAGACAGAGACCTAGAATATGAGAAAGTGAGAAAATGAGATAAAGAATGAGAGAGGAAGCGTAGCTATCAATCGCCTTGGCATCACTTCGTCTCTGTTTTATAGTTCTAAGCCTTCTTTCCTCATTATGTTCCCTAGAAATTTCAACAATCTCTTTCTGATTACAATTTTCTCTAAAACTTCGTCGCTGCTCACATCTTCAGTTCTTGGTATTCTCAGCATCCTCCTGTAGAACTAAATTTCTGTTGCCTCACGTCTCTTCTTCATCTGGGAAGAGATTGTCTAACATTCACTACCATATAAGTGCTGATATTGCAACGGTTTAGTACCCATTTCTTTGTTTCTAACGAAATTTTCTTGTTTCATAACACTTTGCTCAGCTTCTGAAAGGCATCTTTCGCTATTCCATTGAGCTTTTGAATTTGTTGTCGCATTTTCCGTACTTTGTTAAAATACATTTTAGATATTTTGGTATTTCAAATTTCTAAGCTGCATGTTGGGCGGCTTCTTTTCCTGGCAACCATATATTCTGTTTTCTTACAGTTGATGATTAGTCCTTTCTTCATGTTTTGCGCGATTTAAGACATGAATACATGTATCTGTGGCACAAGGCCGAAAGGGAAGTGAGGAAAGGCCGGTTAACACTGTCAATCCTACCCTTACCTAATACGACTCACGACCCATCCACTTTAATAATTGCTGCAATCTCCGCAACAACCCATCCTTCTCCATCCAATCCCAACATGTACCATAATACCACATTTTCTCAGGTATATAAAAGCCCCATGCTGATAAAAATGTCTGAACATGTACAAGTATATATATATATATATATATATATATATATATATATATATATACACATCAGGTAGAGTCTATTAGTATAAATATTAAAACTGATCTACACAAGAGAGATCAATATAATTTTTATTATAGAGCATTTTTTACTAAATGTATTTCCATTGATAAGTTCAGAGAAAAAAAACACTTCCCCCCATATATATATATATATATATATATATATATATATTGTTGTGGTCTTGTTAGGGCCAGAAATAAAGACACAAAGAGAGGAAGTGAGTTAAACAAATATATTAACAGAAACAGTAATACAAACATATACAAACGAGAGTGCTACAAGAATGTTTGGCCCGATTCTCAGAGCTGACTGCTGGAAATTTCCCTATCCAAAAGGCAGTACCTGCTCCTGTTTATAGCTGGGAGAGTTTACGCGTGTGGGGGTAAATTACCATAACACACACACACACACACACACACACACACACACACACACACACATATATATATATATATATATATATATATATATACGAACAGGTTGTGATGGTTAAATTGTCGCCATTTTATATTTTTAATTTCGCGTATATGCATTGATATTTTTGCTTTTGTCAACGGCACATTATAGTAGAATAAGTTGTGTGCTCTTCTCCGTGAGAATACGAGCTGCATAAGGCAATTCATTCCGCCAACAATCTGGAAACGACATGTTGTACTGCTTCGCATTCGTACCTGAGGCTCCAGTACAAACATATCAGAGTGTTTGAATGCCAATCTGAGGACAGTGCAGAAGATTCGAAAAGAGTTGGATGAATCTAATGGTGATTCCGAATGTGTTTGGAGCGATCACTTATGATGGTGACGTTATGCCGTCATTTATTTTCCCACAGGGCAACAGACTCAACATGCAGGCCTACATCAAGTGCCTTGATGAGGTAGTACTGCCCTCCCTCAAGAGGGTGGCTGCTGGAAGACCCTACGTCTAGCAACAGGACTCTGCAACATTTCACACAAGCATGGATGTCAGACAATTTCTGAGAGCATATCATCCCTTATATCTGGAAACTTAACACCACATCACGTTAGTCTAAGAAAAATCTGTCTGTATAAAAATTCTTTAGGCATTTTTAGAATCTTCTCGGGTTTTATATCAGGTTAGTTTACGCAAACTGTATAATAAATCCTTTTGGCATTTTTAGAATCTTCTCAGGTTTTATGTCAGGTTAGTCGGCGCAAACTGTATAATAAAACTTTTAGCAATTTTCGAAACTTGGGTTTATGTCAGGTTAGTCTACGAAAAATCTCTTTATAAAACGTCCTTTTAGCAATTTTCTTGAATCTTCTTAAGTTTTATGTCAGATTAGTCTACGAGGGTTACTGGTGCTATGTAATTCATTACTCTCTGTCGTATGGTCGGGTCATCGATGACTAAACGGGTTCTTCAACTAGTTTTTTTTTCTGGAGAAGAGGGTGACAAGACAGCCGGATTAAAAATAAAACCTGCCAATGGTCGAATAATTCTTTGTGTAGGGTCAACGGCTAATCAGTAGTCTAGATTTTAATGCATTGCATCGTACTAGTATAGTTAGGACGCAGAATACGGTCGTAACAAGGCATGTGGTGATGACACGGCAGAGGCGTTCCTGGATTGAGGTCAATGGTCAAGGTGGAGGGTTTCCTCGATGGTATCAACGTGTGATGGAATCAGTGACCAAGGTGAGCCTTCAAGTTGTAGGACGCCAGCTCCAATTTAACATGGAGAGGGATAGGCTCCGCCAGGTCATCTTGCTATACACACAGTACGCATAAATTAATATATCTCTGGTTGTCACTGCAGGTAAATGGAGGGAACTGGTCAGTGTCTTTGCTGCGTAGTAACCCTAAGACTATAGCTAGTCATGAGACTAATGATGAATGAAAGTTATTAAGACATTCTTTATTTTGCTCATATTACGCGTGCCGAATACATTTTGGTTCGTAATCCTCAGATCAGAGTTACTTTGATTTTGTGAGTCTGAACCGCAGTCAAACAGAAAGGATGACAGGTTAACTAAACAGTGATCTTGCCTTTGGTGAAAAAAATGTTTTGATCTAATTTAAAGTAAATATTGAGGAAACATTCAAAATAAGAAATGACACAGGAGTTCTTGGCATAGTCTAGTGAATAAAGAATTGGATTAGTGGTCTGGTCATCGAGACTAGAGAGACTGTTGGGTGGCAGGGAAAAAGGAACGTTATTTTTATTTTTATAGCAGGAAAAGAAAAAGTTTCAAAACTGAACCAAAAACAGACTTTATAAATCACCATTGATCGCTTCTGTTGACGATTCTGGTTTATTAAAACTGTCTACACTGATAGACAAAAATGTTAGGAGTTATACTCCTTGAATTTATTTCAGCTAGAAATAACTAGTCTTTTCATATATTGATTATCAATTACAGATGGAGGTCATCTACCACCTTGAACATCTAGTCTCGTATCTTCACTGGGGAATTTTCATTTATCAAACATCTGGTACTCGTAGGCGTTTTGACGCGAAACTCTTGAGCCACTCAACAAGATAAGTCACTTGAACTGTTCTTGATTCATTGAATATCGTTACTCTAGTTACAGATTGAACCCTTTCTGGCAGAGGTTCTGATAGCATGAAAAAAATACACCTTACATTCCGGTAATCTGTAAGTATTTTTTCTGTTATATATATATAACCGATTGGGCCACAGAGGAGCGTTCGGCTAGCAAGGTCGATATGAATGTATGTGAGAAAATCATAGAGAATTGTGTTTAAAAACAGTAAAATCAACCTTGCTAACAGAACCATCCTCTGGCTAAATCCGTTATAACGTATAAACATAAAAAAATGTCTTGAGCGGTTTCTAATAAGTATCGCGCATAAAATATATAAATAATTATACACATATATATATTTATTTATATTTATATACACACACTTTTCACACACACACACACACACACACACATATATATATATATATATATATATATATATATATTACACAATTGAGAAATTCAAAATTACCTCATAGATATAGTTTCTTCATTGGTATTATAACAGGCGCCGAGTACGTCAGTCTTATTCAAGGATAGACAGGCTTCTGTATGGGTAGGCTCTGCCGAGGCTTTGGTATGGGTAGACACTGTATCAATTTTTCAATTGATGTCATTGTTAAATTTCAAAGTTTGAAATTTTAAATCTTAGATATTAGAGTCTTCGAAGCTTTTTATATCAAATTCTACCATCGAGCCTATGCAAACATAAGGAGTATTTTGTAGGTTCATTACGGTTAATTGAAGGTCAAAATTTGCCTGTCTCCATGCAAGAACATCCACCAAGTGACCATCATGCAAATTTAGAAGTGACTGCTACACACCGAAAATTGAAATAACCTTCAGCATTGGACAATAAGCAAGACTTTTAAGAATTCTTCACAGTTGAAAGCCAACCTGTGATTTGTTGGAGATAATTAATTGTGCTTGTATATCGCCAACGAATACATTTTGAAAAAGCGTTTGTCCAAAAGATCCTAAAGGTATAAAAAAATTACATTTATTTTGTTCAAATCTATGTTTTATTTCTGTGAATACAAGTCCTTGTTTATATATATATATATATATATATGAAGAAATAGAGTTTTAAGGTGTGTTATATTTATGGGATGAACTTCTTAATATCAGACATAGAGAGTATGTAAATATAAATTTAAAGGGAACATTGAAGTCAACACTCAGAGGCGACAGACTATTTCATGCTGGACGCAATCTTCAGGCCGCGAATATATATATATATATATATATATATATATATATATATATATATATACAAGTATATGATTGGTGTATACGGAATGAATTCCAATAACCAACAATTACTATTCTTAAAAGAGTGCTCAATACAAAGTAGAGCAGATATAATTATTTATTTTTAAAAAGTCTATAACATAAATATATTACAAAATCACTACAAAAATAGCCATTTTGTTTCAACACCTCCGGTGTCTTATCAAGTGATGATGTTGAATTTAAAATAAATGGTTTTAAAAGTTTCAAATTAATTAACGATCCTTCTCAAGGGGAAAACGTTGTTACAAAAGCTAGAATGACCAATCAAAATACAAGTATAGGAAAATTCAAAAAGATTGACAACGAAGTCATGTTATGATAGCTATTCAGATCTTTAAAATAGGGGTAATATTAAAAAAGAATTTATTCTAACCAATAATTATTAAATTATATGATAAAATTTGATATTAAAATTAAAAAACCGCCAATTTTAAAATCCAAATTTAATCACTATTAAAATAAAATTATAAAATTACTGAGGAGAAAAGAAGAAATATATATGTTATTCAATTTGTAGTGATTTTATAACATATTTATGTTATAAGTTTTTTTTAAATATATATATATATATATATGTAAATAAAAGTAGAGCATAAATATATATATTAAAAAATATTTACAGTTTGTAAGCCTCACCTTCAACTAATTATTTTATTTATTTATATTTTGGAACACTATTTGCCTCTTCTTGCCTAAAATGTCCATTTTGCTAAAAAATAGTGCTCGATACAAAAGTAGAGCATAAATAATTATATTTATGCTCTACTTTTGTATCGAGCACTATTTTTTAAAAATAATAACAAATATACTAAAGAACTTTGGATTATTTATCTAACGAGATCTTTCCTATTTTCTATATATTTTTCACATACATTGGCTCCCGAATTAAGGTCGAGGACTCTGGACCTTTATTTTTAAAATAACTTCTTTAATATATATATATATATATATATATATATATATATATATATATATATATATGTTCCAATTGATGCTCAATATTTAGGAAGAAAGTGAGAGAAAATAAAACGAAATAAATAAAGGGAAAGGAAAAGTTTAAATGATGAACCAAAACTCAAGACAACGAAGGCTTTTGTATGTCTTTTTTTTATGACTTTAGATTTGAATTGCAAGAAAACCATTTTGGTGAAAGTTTTCCAGTTCACTTTTGGTTCTAATGATTCTGAGCAAAAGATAATTTTCCTTAACAAAATAAACATTTTAGGCAGGAAGAGGCAAATAGAGTACTAAAATATAAATAAATAAAATAATCCAGTTGAAGGCGAGGCTTACAAACTGTAAATATTCTTGACATCAAAACCTTTCTTATGATTTCTTTCTCATGAATTCAAACATAGAAGGAAAGCATTTTGAACGCTTAAATCATCAATCAATAATTTCTCTAAACAAATAAATAAAATAAACGAAAAACTTTAGTTATTCAGCTGTATATAAAAGGAACAAGAAAGACTTACACATTATCTATATATTTATTTAATTTTGGTGAATTCAATCTTGTAGGAAAAGTAATTATAACTGCACGAAATTTCCTCTCTGCATATGTCTAAGGATCGGTTCCTATTCTAATTTTTGTAATTTTTGTTCCAGACGTTTAATCCAAATGAGAGACTGGTTTTTATCGCCTTGCTTGGTGTGAATAATTAAAAAAAAATTCGACCGAGAGTGATGCCAATTGTTCAAACAATTAGTGCCACATGTTTCCTGCATGGAAACTGCAATTCTTAGTATTCTGCTATTTTCAGCATTCTACTATTTTCACTATTCTGGTATTCTACCATTCTGCTATTCTTAGCATATTGTTATTTTCATTATTCTGGTATACTAACCATTCTGCTATTCTCAACATTGTGCTGTTTTCACCACTCTGCTATTCTCAGCAATTGGCTATTCTAACCTATGAGCTATTTTCATCATTCTGCTATTCTCACCTATCTGCTCTTCTCAGCATTCTTCTATTCTCACCATTCTGCTATTCGAACCATTCTACTATCCACATCATTTTGCTATTCACAGCATTCTGGTATTCTCAAGAAGTGACTGAAGCCGAGTAGCCAGATCAGGACCAATAATATTGCTGATTCTTCTTCGGATTTTATCAAGGAGATCAAGGTAAATAGCAGAGGTATCGGACCATATATGGCAGCAATATTGTAAATATGGATGAATGGTATCGACTTATGATTTGTATGATAGATTCTGGAGAGAAAAATTGTCCCGCACGACACAGTGAATCAACTTTCTTAGCAGCAGACATAACTATGGATTCAATATATTTCTGCTTCTAATTCGTCTACACCCAGGGTCTTGGTGGCTTTATTACCTTGCAAAAATAAAAAAAAATATTCTGAAACCAGCATAAAATTTCAGAGCATAGAAATATCTGGGCAATGTGTCCTTGAATTAATCCATATGGCCCAGTGGATAAAGACGTTGGTTAGATCCAGTGACTAGACCTGAAAAGTTGTGAGGCCAATACAACGCCACAACAGTGTTGAACCCAAAACTTGGAGAGTTGATTTAAAGGGAAGTAAGTAGAACTAAAACAATGTACCTCAGTGGACGAAATAAAGGGTTCGGTTAGAAATTCTAATCACCTGAAGAAGGCCGGATCGTACAATGGTCGAAATATTGTGAATATGGCAGTGTATATGAGGATAACAGTCCGAATAATGTAAATAATGCAAGTAATGATTCCAGTTCTTAGGTTTATACTTCCGGTTTTGTCACATCATACGGGGTCAGCCAAAACGACCTCTAGAGCAGCCTATCCTATGTTCATTTCCCTTCTTTCCTAGACTAAATTTCTTTTAAGTCATCTATGCAAAGATGCATTTCAAGTGTTGATTGAAATTTTATGCTGGATTCAGGATATTACTTCTTTTTTTTTTTAAATCGGTATCATAATATGCAAGGCAGTAAAGCCACTAAGACAGAAGGGGTTACTAGGCGTGGAAAAATTAGGAACAGAAACATTAATAATGAGCGGGAAGAGAAAAGAGTAATCAGAAAGATAGTAGATAGCGAATACTATAGCATTTATAATTTTATATATTGATGTTGGCCGGGAAGTATGGAGCCGGAAGGGAGTTCCACAAGCGAGAAAGGTGAGAAAAGAAACTTAGCCTAGAACTTACGGTTACATCTAGACATCTCAACTGTAAATTGATGAGATCTTGACGCGGGTCTAGTATTGTGCTCAAATCTAGGAAGATTAGGAACCATAGCGAAGCGCTCATCCGAACGATTACCATGAAAATATTTACAGAAAAGACACAAAAAGGCAACGTTACGGCTGTGGGAAAGTGACTGAAGCCGAGTAGCCAGATCAGAACTAATAATATTGCTGATTCTTCTTTGGATTTTATCAAGGAGCTCAAGGTAAATAGCAGCGGTACCGGACCAGATGTGTCAGCAATGTTCTAAGCATAAACGAATAGTAGACTTATAAATATGTAAGATAGATTATGGAGAAAAAATTGTCTCGCACGACACAGTGAACCAACTTAGCAGCTAACCTAGCAATTTCCACTTCATGTCATCTGTGAACGTTTACCCTAGAAGGGGCAACGAATCACTTTCATGGAGGTTAGATATGTTGATGGAGGGCGGTGAGGGGTCTCTCAGATGATTAATGGAGAGATGTTTAGTTTTGGAGGCGTATGTTATTTTCATATACAATCTTACGCTATCCTTGAGACATCTTCCTGAGTCCATCCTCCCAGAATTTGGGATCTTTCTGCGAAACGATCTTGTCTAAGTGATTTTTAGAGTCTTCCATAGAACTGGAATTCTTCCCGTTGACAGAATTTTGTCCGGTTAAAAATAAGGGTAAACCCAAAGAAGGTCAGATGTAGTAGGCCATTTCAGACAATCTATCAATTTCTGCCGGGCCTGAAAAAAAAAAAACCAAACTTCAAGTCTGACGTTGTTCTAATGGAAGAAGAGATCCTTCGTTTAGTCAATTCCAGCCGCTTTTCATTGGTTGCTATCTTTCTTGGAGTTTAGCATCATCCATGCTCATAGAAGGTTGCCACTTCTTTCCATTTTAATTTCAGAAAGCAATATTTGAAGCAAAATAAGTCCCAATTGGGGGGTAAAAAAAAATTTTAAATCGAGGAAAGATGCCAAAAATATTAAGGTAAATAAGTGCAATGAAAATGAAGAACCTGAAAAAAAGAATAAAATGACAAATAACAGAAGGAAGTAAAAATATAGAAAAAAAAAACTGGTTTAAGTTAAGAAAACCGATAGTAAGAAGCCAGGAGGGAGAAGCTCAAATGAACTCTAGAAGTTGAGCTGAAATGTGTGAAAATAGAATAGAAGAAAGAAGACAGAGAGTCAATGATTTAGCAAAAACATAAAAAAAAAAAACAAGAGGCAAAAAGAAGGCTAAGGACGGGTAAAGAGATAAAAGAGTGGAGTGCGCAAGACCGGAAGGAAGCAGAGATGAATAGATTGAAAACTTTGCTTGGCAGTGGGCTCAGCTGTCAGTGCCAAGAAACAGATATAAGAGATGAAGCTTTGGGGGCTGATGAGATCTGATGGCCGATACTGCACTTGGCATCGGGGTGTAGCCAACAGAAACGATTGGTGACTGACAAGAAGTGATAAAATGATTAGAAAAAGACGAAAAGTGATTTTACATCCAAATGAGAAGTCTTTAAACGGCGAAAACATCAAAGCATATAACAACAGGCAAAAGAATAGTGTAGTTTAATCGGAAGGAAATGCTTCACTATTGTCTTTCAAAGTCATTTTCATCATTTTAAATTTGATATCTAGGTCCTCAAAGCTCAATAACTGGAGATAATGTTCTCTTTATGAAATATCGGCGTCTGGACAATATATTAATTGCCATGTCTGTCCAAAGTATGGTATTGAAGTGCCGGATACAGGGTACAAAAGCCACCAGAATGATGCTACAAACCGTGATGGCGTGGCTATACCGTGGAATTTCCAAAACATCACAGACAAAAAAAAAAAAAAAAAAAAAATTGATACAAATTTACCAGATATAGTCATAAAAGATTTCGGAAAAGAAACCTGTCAGCTAATTGAGACGACTTGGACACAAGATGTCAATGATTCTAAAAAAAACAAAAAAACAATAACTGTCAAATTATACAGATCGGCAAATCGAAGTAAAAAAAAAATTGTGGAAACTTAAAACTACGATTATACCTGTTGGGCATAGGGTAAGAAAAAGAAGGGTACAGAAAATCATGTGAGTAAAATTTTTGAAGACATCAGCATCGCGGAGCTACAAAATACGCTATTGAGCGGAACTGCATATATGAGCTGGAAAAAAAAACTGTCCATCTAATCCGGTCCTTCAGAAAATTTTTAATTTTGGAGCTCACTTGGAGAAAGACTGAAGCTTCAGGGCGCACTTTAAATTTTAATAAGGAAAAATTAGTCATGAAATTTGAAATCGGGAAATAAAAAAGAAGACTCTTGAAATAAGCAATTATTTTAAAATATTACATTGTATATGTATCTATGCTCGTGTGAAACCAGAGCTTTTGCAAAGAAAAAAATACCTTTTAATGGTTGTCATTTTGGGTTTAACATTCTCAAATGTGCTCGGGTGAAAAATATGCTTTGCTTCAGCAAAGAGAATATACCTTATAAGGTTTTTCATTTTTGGTTTAGTATTACAAAAGGTGCTCGTGTGAAATCTGTGCTTTGCTCTGGCAAAGAGAAAAATACCTTTAAATGGTTGTCATTTTTGGTTTAGCATTCCCAAATGTTAGCGGTACATTTATCTCTCAAAGCATACACCGGCCCGCAACAATTGAAAGGTCAGCGTTCGTACTAGTTTCAATTTGTAAACACTTTCTCATATTCTTCAGGAAAATAGGATTCTCAAGTCCACTGACTGTTATCGCTCTTTCTAGTAATGATGCGAGTTTCCTTCCTAACGTTTTGTATAAGGTAATGTGGAATGTCAACATCTTGATTATATCATTATTTCATTTTCTAGCTACGTGGATATTTTCTAAGACTCTGAAGAGTTCATCTCTGCTCACATGCTCGGTCCGTTATATCCTCAGAATCTTTCTGTAGAACCATATCCCAATTTAAAATATTCTCTCAGTATGAGGAAGAAATATTTACATTGTTCGAATTTTCCTTCAGCTGATATATGTTGAAATTTTGAAATGAACACTTTATTTAGTCTATAGCGTTAGATTGTTCTAATTCCACGAACCATGCCTTTCAATATTGTTATGGGGTCCACCCCTTTTTCTATATAAGTGGACTCTACCAAGTGTACCTGGACTGCTGCTGTTAAATACCCAGAGTTACAGTCAGTGAGAGAAGTCGGTAGTCGGATGTCAGTCGATGTCGGACGACCGACTGAACGGTTGAACTCTCTGCCTTCGGGCGGGGAGGAACCCGGACGAGGCTACGCCGAAGGGCGGAATCTCGTTCGGAGAGGTAAACCGACCCTGAACCCGTTTATACGGGTTCAAAGGGTATATTTTTGGCCGAGCCCACGGGCTCGGAGATCCCACGTTAAACCGGCCTTGTGCCACATGATACCCTCGTGGGGGGGTGACTAAATACTAGTCGGTGGTCGGATGTCAGTCGATGTCGGACGACCGGCTGAACGGTTGAACTCCCTGCCTTCGGGCGGGGAGGAACCCGAAAGAGGCTACGCCGAAGGGCGGATTCTCTTTCGGGGAGGTAAACCTGACCCTGAACCCGTTTATACGGGTTCAAAGGGCATATTTTTGGCCGAGCCCACGGGCTCGGAGATCCCACATTAAACCGGCCTTGTGCCACATGATACCCTCGTGGGGGGGTGACTAAATACTAGTCGGTAGTCGGATAGAGAGAGGATATACGGAGAGTGAGAGAATATACGAACGGAGATAGTGTGAGGTAACCTCTTGTAGAAGTCAGTTACAAGCACTTAGACTCTAAGGAAGTCCTATTTCGAGACTATATATATCTATCTGTATTTGCTACTAACCACGTTCCTGGACTTACTAACAGTATTACTCTTTGTATGATTGTGTAAATACATTTTATTTCTTATATTTAATTATTGCGTTTGTCATTCCTTGGAGACCGAATTCATTTCGGAATCCACAACAACTTGGCGAACGAGGATTCGAAACTCACGCGGGGAAAGAAAAACTTTTCGTACGCCTAACCACAACAACTTGGCGACAAAGACTCGAACACACGCGGAAAACAAAAAATCAACAAAAGAATAATATTCCCTCGTCGTCCAACAAACAACTGGGCTTCGAGCGATTCGAACTCACACGAAAAAAAAAAAAAAAAAAAAAAGAAATAGAAAAATGATTCCCTTGTCGTCCACAACAAATTAGCGACAAACAATTACGAGGAGTAAAAATACATAAAATTGAGTTATCATGGAAGATTTTAAAAATATGTTGGTAGAACTGATAAAACACCAAAATGAGCAACAATTACAAATGCAAAAATACCAAAATGATCAACAGTTACAGCTACAAGAAAAATGGCAAAAGCAATTATTACAAACGCAAAAGGAAAATAAAGATAGACAAACAGAGCTCCAGGAACTAATATTGAAAGTAGCGGGCAACAAGCAATTAGATATTGAAAAAGAAACAACATTTTCGCAAGACGCAGTGTGGAATACGATAGAGATTTTCAAATATTCTCTAGATGAGGACAAAAACTTTGGAGATTACTTCAGAAGACATCTTTAACATAGACTGTCAAAATTGGACAGAAGCAAAAAAGCTACGTCTATTGCTTAGAAAATTAGGAACTGAAGAATATACAAAGTTCGTGGATTATATCTTGCCAAAAAAGACGAACGAATTAAAATTTGACGAAGCAGTGACCTGTCTTAAAGAACTCTTCAGCCCCAAAACATCACTCTCCCACAGGAGGTGGAAATGCCTTAACCTGGTAAAGGGCGATAATGAGGATTATTCCACGTTTGCCGCAATCGTAAATAAACATTGTGACGACTTCAAACTAGCGGAATTAACCCCGGACAATTTCAAATGTCTCATCTTTGTTCAAGGGCTAGTTTCTACAAAAGATAGCGAAATGCGTAGAAGAATGCTTGCAAAATTATAAAATGAACCGGGTCTAACATTACAGCAATTATCGGAAGATTGCCAGAGATGTTTAGGCATAAAGAAAGACGAAAAGGACATTGAAAAATCAGCTGTTTCTCATATACGTAAGTTAAACAAAAGTCTACGTTCTTCACCCTCCCCGGAAAGAAAACTAAAATTTTACGACAATGAAAAAAGATTCTCACCCTCCCCGGAAAGAAAATAAGATTTTATGATAAGAGAAAAAGTACAACATACAGAACAAATTATGACGAATATCGAAACAAATATAATCCCCCTCCATCAGCATGTTATCGATGTAGAGGATTACATTGGAACAAGGTTTGCCGCTTCAGATATAAAAACTGTCTTGAATGTGGAAAAAAAAGGCACAAGGCATCCCAATTTAGAAATAGAAAAGATACTAATAGAATAAGGGCTACAAGGATAAATAACGATGACAACACCAATGTAAGGAAATATGTGGAACTGGAAATTTTAAATAAAAAGATTAAATTAAAACTGGATTCGGGTTCCGACCTCACGATAATCAACTTACAGACATGGAAAAAACTCAACAGACCTACCATGTTACGCACTCAAAAAATTGCCAAGTCGGTTACAGGCAAACGAATAAAATTTGAGGGAGAAATAATCGTGAATGTTAAATTTCATGACGAAACAAAAAAAAAAGATATACATCATGAAAGATACTGAAAATTTAGTAGGTATCGACCGGATGCATAAATTCAACGTTTGGGACCTACCTATCAACTCGTTTTGCGAAAAGTTAAAGGTTGAACCATCAGATACTATAAAATTGAAGGAGGAATTATATAAGCCATTTCCTGAGGTATTTTCAAGCGGGTTGGGACGATGCAACAAATTTAAGGCCAAAATAGAATTAAAAGAAAACGTCCTACCAATTTTTAGAAAGAAGTGAAATGTACCGTTCGCTACTATAGAAAAAATAGCCAATGAATTGGAGAGACTTGAACAAACTGGGATTCTATCAAAAACAGAGTTTAGTGAGTGGGCTGCGCTGGTGGTTTGTGTAAAAAAGAAGTCAGGAGAAATTCGCGTATGCGCAGATTTTCGACGGGACTCAACAAGGCAATAAAAGACCCCCATTACCCACTACCGAGCCCAGAGGAGATATTTACAAAGCTCAACGGCGGTAAGATATTTTCAAAAATAGATCTTAGTGAGGCTTATTTACAAATCCCAGTACAAGAAGAGAGTACGAAAATCCTTTGCATCAATACGCACAAAGGGTTGTACAAGTTCAACAGACTACCATTCGGAATAAAAGTTGCACCTGCAATTTTTCAGCAAACGATGGACACAATGCTCACGGGCCAGAATTTCGCGACCGCTTATCTGGATGATATTCTAATTAAGTGCGACAATGTTGAAGATCACACATAAAAGAAGTTTTTAGAAGACTTCAAGACTTCGGCTTCAAAGTAAAAGGAGAAAAGTGTGATTTTTTCCTAAATGAAATTAAATATTTAGGTCAGATAATAAATGAAAATGGCAGGAAACCGGACCCATAGAGGGCATCGGCAATTAAAAATATGCCGGAACCAAAAAATATTAACTCCCCCCCCAAAAGGATATGAGGAGGGGGTGGTTGGGGTCCACCCCTTTTTCTATATAAATGGACTCTACCAAGTGTACCTGGACTGCTGCCGTAAAATACCCAGAGTTACAGTCAGTGAGAGTAGTCGGATAGAGAGAGGATATACGGAGAGTGAGAGAATATACGAACGGAGATAGTGTGAAGTAACCTCTTGTAGAAGTCAGTTACAAGCACTTAGACTCTAAGGAAGTCCTATTTCGAGACTATATATATCTATCTGTATTTGCTACTAACCACGTTCCTGGACTTACTAACAGTATTACTCTTTGTATGATTGTGTAAATACATTTTATTTCTTATATTTAATTGTGTTTGTCATTCCTTGGAGACCGAATTCATCTCGGAATCCACAACAAATATCTTAGTTTTTAGTTAATTAGTATTGTTAAATCTTCATGTTTTTGTTCTCTCAACTAAGGCCAAGGATTGAACTCCCAACTCTTTGGGTTAAGTCACTTCTTGAATCAACCAACCAACGTTTTTATCCACTGGGCCATGTGTCCTTGTCCGTGAAGGGCACGGTAGAGATGAAGATAACATCTCAAACGATGTAAATAGTGTAAAATAGTCATCTCACAAATATAGACAGATCCCGATGAAGGCTGGACCGTACAACGACTGAAACGTCGTGAATGTGTCAATAAAAATGGGGGCAACAATCCAAACAAAGTAAAGTGTTACAATACCTTATGATAGAAATATAGATATATCCTGAAGAAGCCCTGTGTGTATAACTTCCGAAACGTCGTGAACGTGGCAATAAAGATGAGGACAATAGTCCGAACAATGTAAATAGTGTAAATAGTTACAATACCTCATCTGAGAAATAGAGACATATGTTGAAGGTGAATATGGCAATAAAGATGTGGACAACGGTCCGATCAATGTAAATAGTGTAAATAGTTACAATACCTCATCTAAGAAATAGAGAAAGATGTTGAAGGTGAATATAGCAATAAAGATGAGGACAACAGTCCAAACAATGTAAATAGTGTAAATAATTACAATACCTCATCTGAGAAATAGAGACAGATTTTGAAGGTGAATATGACAATAAAGACGAGGACAATAGTCCAAACAATGTAAATAGTGTAAATTGTTACAGTACCTCATCTCAGAAATATAGATAGGTCACGAAGAAGTCCGCGGTCTATTACTGCCGAAACGTCGTGAATATGGCAATAAAGATGGGGGCAGCAGTTCGAAGAAAGTAAATAGTGTAAATAGTTACAGTACCTCATCTCAGAAATAGAGACAGATGTTGAAGGTGAAATGACAATAAAGATGAGGACAACAGTCCAAACAATGTAAATTGTTACAATACCTCATCTGAGAAATAGAGACAGATGTCGAAGGTGAATATGGCAATATAGAAATATAGACAGGTCATGAAGAAGGCCACGGTGTATAACTGCCGAAACGTCGTGAATGTGGCAATAAAATTGTGAATAACAGTTCGAGTAATGTAAATTGTGTAAATAGTTACAATACCTCATATGACTGATTTCTTTGATACTTTATACAGTTTTACCCAACATTACTCGTTTGCGCTGCTGTCTTGAATTCAGCAAAACTATGTTTATTAAAAACCGTGATCAAAAGGACTTCTTTCTACTTTATTTATCGGATTTAAGGAACACACCCTCCTCACAATTCCTTCATTTGATCGAGGTTTTGCTATAGTTGCAAATGAATAGCTACTTCTGCTGCTGTATCTACATGAGTTCTTACACGCTGATACCAAATTGACTACTGCTTCCTATCTCTTTTTCCACAAAGTCTGCACAAATTTCATATCTTTGTCGTGGTAGAGTCTAAAAGAGTTTGTTCTGGTGCTAGCATTTTGGTTTCTTTGGCACCATTCTTGAAATGAAACACAAGGGTCACTTGGTAAGCAGAAAATATATTACGTACATTGAATGCCGATCGATGTATTTTTAGGTACGAGTATGTCTACCAGAAATAGGTTTTAATTCATTCTGTTGCTTAAGCGTTAATTCTCTTGAAGTTGTATATATATATTCGTTGTCATAATGTCTACAGTTGATAAATTAGTCGTCTTCTTCTTATCTTATAATAATAAAGTGCAGTGTACATGTGTCTTTCTGTCCGTTTTTCGATCTTGGTGAATCATAAACAACCTGATTAAAAATTAAACAACTCATTTAAAACTTAATTTAAATATCGAACTGAGTGAAAGATTAAAATAAATATTTATTAAAGGTTTAAGTTTAATTTAACTTTTCGTTGAATTGATATCGTCTAATTAAACTATAATTAAAACATGGCAGGGTACGGTACGTTGCTCATATGGATTTTTTTCTTTTTCTATGATGTGACGTATTCGAAATATTACATAGTTTGGGTTCCCTAATGTCTTTTAAGATTGACTTTATGTAATGGGGTCATCAAAAATGGTGTTTTAAAGAGAAATTGCGTGCAAAATAAATGTAAACAAACTACAGAGATTTGGTTGTATATATGAAGAAAGATTATGCCGAATTAATGTGTCGAAGAAAGATGAAATAATTTTATTATTTCTAAATTCTTATAATTTTTACGTACTGAGAACACTGAAGATAAAAGGCCGAAGACCCTAAAGCTCTCTGCAGCAGCTAGACTAAAGTACGCCTGAAGTGAGTAGTTTTAATATTAGCCAAATTCCCGTCGTACGACATTTTTTCGTAATCATAATTTAAAAATATTTCCGCAGACGATGTTTTTTTATTTCATTTATTGTAATTGATTTTTGATGATTTCATGTGAAAAATGGCGGTTTATCGCGGTAGCTATCGTTTCTCGGCCTTTTGGATCGGGTAGGTTCGAATAATATTAACTCCAAGCCCCAGTGGGCATTCCCAAGGGTACTACCTATCCTTTTGGAGTGGGCTGTGCTTATCGCTCGGCGCCTGAAGCGTCCTCAAAAGAGGAAGTAACGATGGGGTTTGGGTAATTTCTCCCCAGTATTGCTGTTAAACCCGCTTTAAACTGATCTTTCGTCAAATTCAATAACGGCATGGGCGCAAAGACGCTTCCCGGCCTTTCGGCTGGGATCAAAGTGTAGCATCGGATAAACTATATTTCATCTCTCAGTTGTGTCTTGGCAGACAGAGCCAAACTGAAGATTCCGGGAAACAGCTGCCAACGACAGTACCTTCCCTCATATAAGGAGTTGCTTAATCTTCATTTTCTAGTCTTGATAGAGCCCAAAACTGTCTTCGCGTCCTTGTGGGTGACAAATTGTTTTCCACCTTGAAAACACAGATGAGACGTAGCAAGCCTCTCACTGTCCAAACTTTACTTACATGGAAAATCAGTCCGTTATGTACCATAAGTGATGCACGCATAGACGATCATGTATCTTTTGATACATGACTGACGAGGCAGATTTTTTCCCGCAGTAGGTTGCCATTTCTTTCTGCGGTAGACCAGTTGACATCCAAGTCTATAGAACCCGGGCTGTCCTGCTATTCACCCATATCTGGGAAGAAGAGGATTCATACCGTTCCCAAAAGTATTTGCGCGGAAGTCAATATCAGTCAGTTATGTGCTATGCGTGAGATACGCTTAGGCGATCATGTATCTTTCGATACATGAGTGACGAGGCAGTTTTTTTTCCAGCAGTAGGTTGCTTTCTGCGGTAGACCAGTTGCCATCCAAGGCTATAGAACCCGCTGTCCCGCTATTTACCCATAGCTGAAGGGAGAATAAGAGGATTTATATTTTTCCCAAGAGAATTTGCTCGTAAGTGAATATCAGTCAGTTATGTGCTATGTGTTATACACACTAAGGCGATCATGTATCTTTCGATACATGACTGACGAGGCAGATTTCTTCCAGCAATAATTTGCCATTTCTTTCTGCGATAGAACAGTTGCCATCGAAGGCTATAGAACACGGTCTGTACTGCTATTTACCCATAGCTGGGTGGAGAAGAAAAAGTGGATTCTTACCTTTCCCAAGGTTATTAGCACGTAAGTGAATGTAATGGATTCGACTGGAATTCGAACTTGGCTCTCTTCAATCCGAACCGCGATCCTTTACTCCACCGTAGTGCTCAGAAGACCTACGTTCCTTAGTGTTACCAATTCTAATCTTAACGGATAGAACTCACCATACTACACATATTTCATCGTACCATCTTTATTCCTTCCACACTACACTGATGAGAATTAAGTTCCACTCAATCATTTTCTTCCCGCTTCTGTGGAGCCGACTTTATAATATTTACCTATTCATATCTATGGTTAGAAGTTATCTTCCTCACTTATTCGCATAAACTGCATTTTACGCTGTAACCGTCTACCTCAAGTGGCTCCCAGACCTTGTACAGAGTAAACCTCAATATAAAAAAAAAAAAAAGACTAAATAGAGCGGGGTCGGTAATAATACTGACGGTTGCAGGGGCTGGGCTATTTTGGGACCTGACGCGAGGACACGCGAGGACACGCGTCGGGCACCCAACATTGAGACAAATGGTGATCTTCGTAGAACTACTGACTATTGTGACGTCGGCAAAGTGTGTTGAATAACCCATGTCACATTTCGCTTACGTCACAACACTATTTTAGTACGAAACAGACTCTACAAATACCAAGTAATTATCTCTACCTACTCTGATAATGACTTAAGAAAGACGAAGACTTGCCATAATTTCTTCCGAAATGAACTTCGGGTAATCTCTGTCAGAATTTCCTCCTTGCCTAGGAAAGATTATTCGTAACTTTGGAAAGTCGACGATTAAAATTAATCGACACAAAATATCTCTTGTCTATAATAATATTTCCCTAAATACGCAGAATTGTGCAATCCTATGTATGAAGGATATTTCATTTTTGATTTCGTTAAGAAATATTAATTTACACACACACACACACACACACACACACACACACACACACACACACACACACACATATATATATATATATATATATATATATATATATATATATAGTAAAGGTAATAAATCCGTTGGTATATATTTCAAGTGAATCCTAGTAATATAAAATATTAAAACTGATCCACAAAAATAGCTCAATGTATTTATTATTACAGAGCAAATATATATATATATATATATATATATATATATATATATATTAAGCATTTCCCCACAAGCAAGGTCGGAAGCCACTAGGACGCAAGGGGTTACAGAAAATTTAGAGCAAGATCAGATAAGAGTGATGGAAGAAAGGATGAGGAGAAGGGTAGTGGATAGATCAAGGCAACTGGAGATGTCGATTGACATTACACTTGAATAGCTGGAGATTATAGCTCTCAGGGAAACTGGAATAGGGAAGGGTGTTCCACAGGCGAGAGGTGCGAGACATGAAGCTATTGGAGTAAAAGAGACGGCTACATTTAGGAGTTTCGACTGTGAAGGGGTGAGAGCGGGATGCCAGCCTCGTAGGGCGCTTGAACTCATGACGTCTGTGAACCAGCGAATGCAGCTCCTCGGAGCAATTTCCATGAAAGTATTTGTAGAACAGACAGAGAGAGGCGACGGCGCGTCTGTGTGAAAGTGACTGCAGACGAGATGCCAGAGCAGGGCCAATTATATTGCATATCCGCCCCTGGAGCCTATTAAGAACCCCGAGGTAAAAAGAAGGGGCACCAGACGATATATGGCAGCAATACTCCATGCAAAGGGGAATTGTTGATTTGTAGATCTGAAGGATCGATTCCGGGGAGAAAAATTTCATGGCGCGGCACAGGGAGCAAACTTTCCTTGCGGTGGCGAAGCAATTGACTCAATGTATTTGTTGCATCTCAGGTCAGCAATTAACGTGAGACCGAGCAGCCGCAGAGAGTTGTTCTCGAGAAGTTGAGCGTCAGACATTCTAATGGAGGGCAGAGAAGGATCTCTGTGGGGATTAATATAGAGCAGATTTGTTTTTGAAGCGTTAAAGTTGACCAACCAATTCCTGCCCCAGTTCACAACCGATTGGAGGTCTTTTGCGAGACGCACGGCCAGATGAAGAAATATAGTTTCAAGGTATGCTATATGTATGGGTTAAAGTACTCAATATAGGATAAAGCGTATGCAAATATAAAAGTGAACATATCAGTCAACGCTCAGAGGCGACAGACTATTTCATGCTAGATGCAATCATCAGGCCTGACTGCGTTTAGAAACAGTCCGTCGCCTCTGAGTCTTGACTTCAATGTCCATATATATATATGCAGGACATGCATGGTTCTGTAGCATTGGGTGGCAACCGGACTTGGAGAAAGAAAAATCTCTAACTATTGGTAATAGCAGGTTAGTCTGGGTTCTATAGCCATGGTTGGCAAAATGAGTGAGAGAAGGAAAACTCTGAATTCAAATTCGGATCAAGTGTCTTTAAGGCAGCCTGATGTCATATTCATTTTTTTTTCTTCTGGAAATTCTTGCGACATCGCTGGTGCCAAGCTTTGGTGGCATCTGCCTTGGACAACATCGGTGCCGTGGAGAGTGAAAACGTGTTGCATGGCCAACTACCGATCTGTCAGGACTGCATTGTGTTAAGGGGATAACTCTTCGGGAGAAGGACCAAGGTCTCTCGAGACCGATGGATGCAATAATATATATATATATATATATATATTGTATTATTTACGTTATTCGGACTGTTATTCTCATCTTCATTGCTATATACACAACGTTTTGGCTGTTGTACGCCTTCTTCAGGTAATTGAAATTTCGAACTGAAGCCTTTTATTTCATCTACCGTGGTAAATTGTTCTAGTTCCACGTGCAATGCCTCTTCCTTGTGTTTTATTTATCTTCCTTTAACTCAATTCTCCAAGTTTTGGTTCAATATAAGGCCGCAGGAGTGAACCAAAAAACAAGATGAGTACAATAGCTCGCATCTGAACAGTGTAAATAATGATTACTCCCCGTCCCAGAAATTCAGACATGCACCTGATGATGTGCTAACAACAACAAAGATAAGGACAATCGTCTGTAGGTAAATAGTGTAAATAATGATAACTCTTTCTACAAGAAAGTCAGACAAAAAGTAAAATGTTATAATTTTTCATTATTCAAATGTTTCTAAAGTTCACCCACTTTAATATTTTAATATTTCATTTGTCCCCAGAGATAGATAGATAGATAGCAGGTTGTGTTATATATATATATATATATATATATATATATATATATATATATATATATATATATATAGATAGATAGATAGATAGACAGACAGATAGATAGACAGAAGAAACTTACACTTTTTTCTTTTATGGGGACCAACAGATAGATAGAAGGATAGATAGTTCTTACACTTTCATATATTATAGAACCTATGGGACAAATACATAGATAGATAGATAGATAGATAGATAGATAGATGGATGGATGGATGGACGGACTTTACACTTTTATTTTTTATGTGTTCCAACAGATAGAGAGACAGATAGCTCTTGCATTTTATCTGTTATGGGGTGCGAGAGATAGACAGATAGATTCTTTTTTTTATAATTTTATCTCTTATGGAACTCATGAGATAGATAGATAAATAGATAGATAGATAGATAGATAGATAGATAGATAGATAGTTCTTGAACTCTTATCTTTTATAAGACACAAGGGAATGTACAAACTCTTCGTCCCTAGCAATTATGAACGCAAGCGCTTTCGGCTAATACATTAGATATTTTCAAAAGTTTTGTTTTTAGTTTGTTTTTCTGTCATTATTTTCTAAGTTGTCTTTTGCAGAAGTAATAGTAATTCTAAGCCGTGCTCGACGGGTGTTACATTAATTCCTTGATAGTTTCTTTGAAAATGCTAACAACCTAATATTTGGCCAGAGGCAACATAACCTTTGAATTTGTGAGAAAAATGTGCAAAAACATTTCATACAACAAATGTAACAACTATTATGGGATAATTTTATGTATTTTTTTTTTTATTTTTATTACCATCTCTGTCCCATTGTAATTAGGCTTACAACCATATCCCGTTGAAACACAGGTTCCCGTACGATCATCGAAGTTAAGAAGCATTGAGCCTAGTCAGTACTTAGATGGGTAACCACTTGGGAATGCCAGGTGTTGTAATTATCATGTTAGTGTACAAATACTCTTGCGAAAGATATGAATCCGCCTCTTTCCCAGGTGAATTAGTAGGACTTTTATCAGTAAATAATTATTCTCTCCAAAAAGTTCTTACAATATAAAAATATTTTCTGGTTTTAAATAACTTGATAGAAATTTGAGAAAGCGTTTCAAAGACTCATTCTCATAATAATTGATACATTTGCATACCTATTCCATGCACTAAATGTATCAACTATTATGTGACAGATATAGAACACATTAACTTCATTTGAAAAAGAAGAGAAGGATACCATTTATTTTCAAAACGAAAGAAATGTTCTAACCTGACAATGCCTTTTGCAAAGTTTCGCCGAGTTTTTTTTTTATTTTAAAATATCTCTTTTTGATTGACGTCCTGTAATTACGTATCCGTTTATAAATCATTTTCTTTACAAGTGCGGGGATGCTTTGCTTAAACACATTATCACCATTATTTCATTTTTGAGAATTCTATACCTCCATATTGCTTTATCGTCTCTTCAGTTAAACATTTTTGTCGATTTCGCCAAAGATTCGAATTTCTTATAGCAAAAGTTATCTCCTAATTACAAAATATCGTTTTAAAATTCTTTGGCAAAATCAAAACACTTCTCCCGCTTTTAATTCTTTTTCGCTTCCAATGTGCCGTCTGCTAGAACGGTAACATCTAATATTTATAAAGTCCTTGGCCCAACCAACTGCACCAAACTTGAACAGAAAGAAGAAGCAATTGAGAGTTTTTTATCATCACCTAGAAATTGGACAAGATTGAAACTATTATGTTTGAAATATGACAAAGATACATCACTGATGTATGAAATTGTTTGAGAGATACAGGAACATATTTTTAATTTTCACGGGGATTTACTTTCAACTTTAAGCTCTATTTTTTTATCGCGATCAAGACAGAAGTAAATAGTAATCAAAATTAATTGTAATGGTTGACAACGACTGACAATGCTTTCATCTAATAAAAATCAAAATGAAAGTATATAAGAGTCAAAAATGAATAATAATGGCTAACAATGCTTGATCTAATAGAAAATGAAGATGAAAGTAAATCCTAGTCAAAAATGAATAATAATGGCTGACAATGCTTCATCTAATAAAAAATGAAGATGAAAGTAAATCCTAATCAAAAATGAATAATAATGGCTGACAATGCTTCATCTAATAAAAAATGAAGATGAAAGTAATTCCTAGTCAAAAATGAATAATAATGGCTGACAATGCTTCATCTAATAAAAAATGAAGATGAAAGTAAATCCTAATCAAAAATGAATAATAATGGCTGACAATGCTTCATCTAATAAAAAATGAAGATGAAAGTAATTCCTAGTCAAAAATGAATAATAATGGCTGACAATGCTTCATCTAATAAAAAATGAAGATGAAAGTAAATCCTAATCAAAAATGAATAATAATGGCTGACAATGCTTCATCTAATAAAAAATGAAGATGAAAGTAAATCCTAGTCAAAAATGAATAATAATGGCTGACAATGCTTCATCTAATAAAAAATGAAGATGAAAGTAAATCCTAATCAAAAATGAATAATAATGCCTGACAATGCTTCATCTAATAAAAAATGAAGATGAAAGTAATTCCTAGTCAAAAATGAATAATAATGGCTGACAATGCTTCATCTAATAAAAAATGAAGATGAAAGTAAATCCTAATCAAAAATGAATAATAATGGCTGACAATGCTTCATCTAATAAAAAATGAAGATGAAAGTAATTCCTAGTCAAAAATGAATAATAATGGCTGACAATGCTTCATCTAATAAAAAATGAAGATGAAAGTAAATCCTAATCAAAAATGAATAATAATGGCTGACAATGCTTCATCTAATAAAAAATGAAGATGAAAGTAAATCCTAGTCAAAAATGAATAATAATGGCTGACAATGCTTCATATAATAAAAAATGAAGATGAAAGTAAATCCTAATCAAAAATGAATAATAATGGCTGACAATGCTTCATCTAATAAAAAATGAACATGAAAGTAATTCCTAGTCAAAAATGAATAATAATGGCTGACAATGCTTCATCTAATAAAAAATGAAGATGAAAGTAAATCCTAATCAAAAATGAATAATAATGGCTGACAATGCTTCATCTAATAAAAAATGAAGATGAAAGTAATTCCTAGTCAAAAATGAATCATAATGGCTGACAATGCTTCATCTAATAAAAAATGAAGATGAAAGTAAATCCTAATAAAAAATGAATAATAATGGCTGACAATGCTTCATCTAATAAAAAATGAAGATGAAAGTAAATCCTAATCAAAAATGAATAATAATGGCTGACAATGCTTCATCTAATAAAAAATGAAGATGAAAGTATTTCCTAGTCAAAAATGAATAATAATGGCTGACAATGCTTCATCTAATAAAAAATGAAGATGAAAGTAATTCCTAGTCAAAAATGAATAATAATGGCTGACGATGCTTCATCTAATAAAAAATGAAGATGAAAGTAATTCCTAGTAAAAAATGAATAATAATGGCTGACAATGCTTCATCTAATAAAAAATGAAGATGAAAGTAATTCCTAGTCAAAAATGAATAATAATGGCTGACAATGCTTCATCGAATAAAAAATGAAGATGAAAGTAATTCCTAGTCAAAAATGAATAATAATGGCTGACAATGCTTCATCTAATAAAAAATGAAGATGAAAGTAATTCCTAGTCAAAAATGAATAATAATGGCTGACAATGCTTCATCTAATAAAAAATGAAGATGAAAGTAAATCCTAATCAAAAATGAATAGTAATGGCTGACAATGCTTCATCTAATAAAAAATGAAGATGAAAGTAATTCCTAGTCAAAAATGAATAATAATGGCTGACAATGCTTCATCTAATAAAAAATGAAGATGAAATTAAATCCTAATCAAAAATGAATAATAATGGCTGACAATGCTTCATCTAATAAAAAATGAAGATGAAAGTAATTCCTAGTCAAAAATGAATAATAATGGCTGACAATGCTTCATCTAATAAAAAATGAAGATGAAAGTAAATCCTAATCAAAAATGAATAATAATGGCTGACAATGCTTCATCTAATAAAAAATGAAGATGAAAGTAAATCCTAGTCAAAAATGAATAATAATGGCTGACAATGCTTCATCTAATAAAAAATGAAGATGAAAGTAAATCCTAATCAAAAATGAATAATAATGGCTGACAATGCTTCATCTAATAAAAAATGAAGATGAAAGTAATTCCTAGTCAAAAATGAATAATAATGGCTGACAATGCTTCATCTAATAAAAAATGAAGATGAAAGTAAATCCAATCAAAAATGAATAATAATGGCTGACAATGCTTCATCTAATAAAAAATGAAGATGAAAGTAAATCCTAATCAAAAATGAATAATAATGGCTGACAATGCTTCATCTAATAAAAAATGAAGATGAAAGTATTTCCTAGTCAAAAATGAATAATAATGGCTGACAATGCTTCATCTAATAAAAAATGAAGATGAAAGTAATTCCTAGTCAAAAATGAATAATAATGGCTGACGATGCTTCATCTAATAAAAAATGAAGATGAAAGTAATTCCTAGTCAAAAATGAATAATAATGGCTGACAATGCTTCATCTAATAAAAAATGAAGATGAAAGTAAATCCTAATCAAAAATGAATAATAATGGCTGACAATGCTTCATCTAATAAAAAATGAAGATGAAAGTAAATCCTAATCAAAAATGAATAATAATGGCTGACAATGCTTCATCTAATAAAAAATGAAGATGAAAGTAAATCCTAATCAAAAATGAATAATAATGGCTGACAATGCTTCATCTAATAAAAAATGAAGATGAAAGTAAATCCTAATCAAAAATGAATAATAATGGCTGACAATGCTTCATCTAATAAAAAATGATGATGAAAGTAATTCCTAGTCAAAAATGAATAATAATGGCTGACAATGCTACATCTAATAAAAAACGAAGATGAAAGTAATTCCTAGTCAAAAATGAATAATAATGGCTGACAATGTTTCATCTAATAAAAAATGAAGATGAAAGTAAATCCTAATCAAAAATGAATAATAATGGCTGACAATGCTTCATCTAATAAAAAATGAAGATGAAAGTAATTCCTAGTCAAAAATGAATAATAATGGCTGACAATGCTTCATCTATTAAAAAATGAAGATGAAAGTAAATCCTAATCAAAAATGAATAATAATGGCTGACAATGCTTCATCTAATAAAAAATGAAGATGAAAGTAAATCCAATCAAAAATGAATAATAATGGCTGACAATGCTTCATCTAATAAAAAATAAAGACGAAAGTAATTCCTAGTCAAAAATGAATAATAATGGCTGACAATGCTTCATCTAATAAAAAATGAAGATGAAAGTAATTCCTAGTCAAAAATGAATAATAATGGCTGACAATGCTTAATCTAATAAAAAATGAAAGTAAATCCTAATCAAAAATGAATAATAATGGCTGACAATGCTTCATCTAATAAAAAATGAAGATGAAAGTAATTCCTAGTCAAAAATGAATAATAATGGCTGACAATGCTTCATCTAATAAAAAATGAAGATGAAACTAAATCCTAATCAAAAATGAATAATAATGGCTGACAATGCTTCATCTAATAAAAAATGAAGATGAAAGTAATTCTTAGTCAAAAATGAATAATAATGGCTGACAAAGCTTCATCTAATAAAAAATGAAGATGAAAGTAAATCCTAATCAAAAATGAATAATAATGGCTGACAATGCTTCATCTAATAAAAAATGAAGATGAAAGTAATTCCTAGTCAAAAATGAATAATAATGGCTGACAATGCTTCATCTAATAAAAAATGAAGATGAAAGTAAATCCTAGTCAAAAATGAATAATAATGGCTGACAATGCTTCATCTAATAAAAAATGAAGATGAAAGTAATTCCTAGTCAAAAATGAATAATAATGGCTGACAATGCTTCATCTAATAAAAAATGAAGATGAAAGTAAATCCTAGTCAAAAATGAATAATAATGGCTGACAATGCTTCATCTAATAAAAAATGAAGATGAAACTAAATCCTAATCAAAAATGAATAATAATGGCTGACAATGCTTCATCTAATAAAAAATGAAGATGAAAGTAATTCCTAGTCAAAAATGAATAATAATGGCTGACAATGCTTCATCTAATAAAAAATGAAGATGAAAGTAAATCCTAGTCAAAAATGAATAATAATGGCTGACAATGCTTCATCTAATAAAAAATGAAAGTAAATCCTAATCAAAAATGAATAATAATGGCTGACAATGCTTCATCTAATAAAAAATGAAGATGAAAGTAATTCCTAGTCAAAAATGAATAATAATGGGTGACAATGCTTCATCTAATAAAAAATGAAGATGAAACTAAATCCTAATCAAAAATGAATAATAATGGCTGACAATGCTTCATCTAATAAAAAATGAAGATGAAAGTAATTCTTAGTCAAAAATGAATAATAAT
The DNA here is from genome assembly GCA_963932145.1 of Acanthosepion lycidas. Classification (NCBI taxonomy): domain Eukaryota; kingdom Metazoa; phylum Mollusca; class Cephalopoda; order Sepiida; family Sepiidae; genus Acanthosepion; species Acanthosepion lycidas. The sequence goes on along the minus strand of OZ010592.1, from coordinate 93,913,691 downwards.
GGCTGACAAAGCTTCATCTAATAAAAAATGAAGATGAAAGTAAATCCTAATCAAAAATGAATAATAATGGCTGACAATGCTTCATCTAATAAAAAATGAAGATGAAAGTAATTCCTAGTCAAAAATGAATAATAATGGCTGACAATGCTTCATCGAATAAAAAATGAAGATGAAAGTAAATCCTAGTCAAAAATGAATAATAATGGCTGACAATGCTTCATCTAATAAAAAATGAAGATGAAAGTAAATCCTAATCAAAAATGAATAATAATGGCTGACAATGCTTCATCTAATAAAAAATGAAGATGAAAGTAATTCCTAGTCAAAAATGAATAATAATGGCTGACAATGCTTCATCTAATAAAAAATGAAGATGAAAGTAAATCCTAGTCAAAAATGAATAATAATGGCTGACAATGCTTCATCTAATAAAAAATGAAAGTAAATCCTAATCAAAATGAATAATAATGGCTGACAATGCTTCATCTAATAAAAAATGAAGATGAAAGTAATTCCTAGTCAAAAATGAATAATAATGGGTGACAATGCTTCATCTAATAAAAAATGAAGATGAAACTAAATCCTAATCAAAAATGAATAATAATGGCTGACAATGCTTCATCTAATAAAAAATGAAGATGAAAGTAATTCTTAGTCAAAAATGAATAATAATGGCTGACAAAGCTTCATCTAATAAAAAATGAAGATGAAAGTAAATCCTAATCAAAAATGAATAATAATGGCTGACAATGCTTCATCTAATAAAAAATGAAGATGAAAGTAATTCCTAGTCAAAAATGAATAATAATGGCTGACAATGCTTCATCGAATAAAAAATGAAGATGAAAGTAAATCCTAGTCAAAAATGAATAATAATGGCTGACAATGCTTCATCTAATAAAAAATGAAGATGAAAGTAAATCCTAATCAAAAATGAATAATAATGGCTGACAATGCTTCATCTAATAAAAAATGAAGATGAAAGTAATTCCTAGTCAAAAATGAATAATAATGGCTGACAATGCTTCATCTAATAAAAAATGAAGATGAAAGTAAATCCAATCAAAAATGAATAATAATGGCTGACAATGCTTCATCTAATAAAAAATGAAGAGGAAAGTAAATCCTAATCAAAAATGAATAATAATGGCTGACAATGCTTCATCTAATAAAAAATGAAGATGAAAGTATTTCCTAGTCAAAAATGAATAATAATGGCTGACAATGCTTCATCTAATAAAAAATGAAGATGAAAGTAATTCCTAGTCAAAAATGAATAATAATGGCTGACGATGCTTCATCTAATAAAAAATGAAGATGAAAGTAATTCCTAGTCAAAAATGAATAATAATGGCTGACAATGCTTCATCTAATAAAAAATGAAGATGAAAGTAAATCCTAATCAAAAATGAATAATAATGGCTGACAATGCTTCATCTAATAAAAAATGAAGATGAAAGTAAATCCTAGTCAAAAATGAATAATAATGGCTGACAATGCTTCATCTAATAAAAAATGAAGATGAAAGTAAATCCTAATCAAAAATGAATAATAATGGCTGACAATGCTTCATCTAATAAAAAATGAAGATGAAAGTAATTCCTAGTCAAAAATGAATAATAATGGCTGACAATGCTTCATCTAATAAAAAATGAAGATGAAAGTAAATCCTAATCAAAAATGAATAATAATGGCTGACAATGCTTCTTCTAATAAAAAATGAAGATGAAAGTAATTCCTAGTCAAAAATGAATAATAATGGTTGACAATGCTTCATCTAATAAAAAATGAAGATGAAAGTAAATCCTAATCAAAAATGAATAATAATGGCTGACAATGCTTCATCTTATAAAAAATGAAGATGAAAGTACATCCTAATCAAAAATGAATAATAATGGCTGACAATGCTTCATCTAATAAAAAATGATGATGAAAGTAATTCCTAGTCAAAAATGAATAATAATGGCTGACAATGCTACATCTAATAAAAAATGAAGATGAAAGTAATTCCTAGTCAAAAATGAATAATAATGGCTGACAATGCTTCATCTAATAAAAAATGAAGATGAAAGTAAATCCTAATCAAAAATGAATAATAATGGCTGACAATGCTTCATCTAATAAAAAATGAAGATGAAAGTAATTCCTAGTCAAAAATGAATAATAATGGCTGACAATGCTTCAACTAATAAAAAATGAAGATGAAAGTAAATCCTAATCAAAAATGAATAATAATGGCTGACAATGCTTCATCTAATAAAAAATGAAGATGAAAGTAATTCCTAGTCAAAAATGAATAATAATGGCTGACAATGCTTCATCTAATAAAAAATGAAGATGAAAGTAATTCCTAGTCAAAAATGCATAATAATGGCTGACAATGCTTCATCTAATAAAAAATGAAGATGAAAGTAAATCCTAGTCAAAAATGAATAATAATGGCTGACAATGCTTCATCTAATAAAAAATGAAGATGAAAGTAAATCCTAGTCAAAAATGAATAATAATGGCTGACAATGCTTCATCTAATAAAAAATGAAGATGAAAGTAAATCCTAATCAAAAATGAATAATAATGGCTGACAATGCTTCATCTAATAAAAAATAAAGATGAAAGTAAATCCTAATCAAAAATGAATAATAATGGCTGACAATGCTTCATCTAATAAAAAATGAAGATGAAAGTAAATCCTAATAAAAAATGAATAATAATGGCTGACAATGCTTCATCTAATAAAAAATGAAGATGAAAGTAATTCCTAGTCAAAAATGAATAATAATGGCTGACAATGCTTCATCTAATAAAAAATGAAGATGAAAGTAAATCCAATCAAAAATGAATAATAATGGCTGACAATGCTTCATCTAATAAAAAATGAAGATGAAAGTAAATCCTAATCAAAAATGAATAATAATGGCTGACAATGCTTCATCTAATAAAAAATGAAGATGAAAGTATTTCCTAGTCAAAAATGAATAATAATGGCTGACAATGCTTCATCTAAGAAAAAATGAAGATGAAAGTAATTCCTAGTCAAAAATGAATAATAATGGCTGACGATGCTTCATCTAATAAAAAATGAAGATGAAAGTAATTCCTAGTCAAAAATGAATAATAATGGCTGACAATGCTTCATCTAATAAAAAATGAAGATGAAAGTAAATCCTAATCAAAAATGAATAATAATGGCTGACAATGCTTCATCTAATAAAAAATGAAGATGAAAGTAAATCCTAATCAAAAATGAATAATAATGGCTGACAATGCTTCATCTAATAAAAAATGAAGATGAAAGTAAATCCTAATCAAAAATGAATAATAATGGCTGACAATGCTTCATCAAATAAAAAATGAAGATGAAAGTAAATCCTAATCAAAAATGAATAATAATGGCTGACAATGCTTCATCTAATAAAAAATGATGATGAAAGTAATTCCTAGTCAAAAATGAATAATAATGGCTGACAATGCTACATCTAATAAAAAACGAAGATGAAAGTAATTCCTAGTCAAAAATGAATAATAATGGCTGACAATGTTTCATCTAATAAAAAATGAAGATGAAAGTAAATCCTAATCAAAAATGAATAATAATGGCTGACAATGCTTCATCTAATAAAAAATGAAGATGAAAGTAATTCCTAGTCAAAAATGAATAATAATGGCTGACAATGCTTCATCTAATAAAAAATGAAGATGAAAGTAAATCCTAATCAAAAATGAATAATAATGGCTGACAATGCTTCATCTAATAAAAAATGAAGATGAAAGTAAATCCAATCAAAAATGAATAATAATGGCTGACAATGCTTCATCTAATAAAAAATAAAGACGAAAGTAATTCCTAGTCAAAAATGAATAATAATGGCTGACAATGCTTCATCTAATAAAAAATGAAGATGAAAGTAATTCCTAGTCAAAAATGAATAATAATGGCTGACAATGCTTCATCTAATAAAAAATGAAAGTAAATCCTAATCAAAAATGAATAATAATGGCTGACAATGCTTCATCTAATAAAAAATGAAGATGAAAGTAATTCCTAGTCAAAAATGAATAATAATGGCTGACAATGCTTCATCTAATAAAAAATGAAGATGAAACTAAATCCTAATCAAAAATGAATAATAATGGCTGACAATGCTTCATCTAATAAAAAATGAAGATGAAAGTAATTCTTAGTCAAAAATGAATAATAATGGCTGACAAAGCTTCATCTAATAAAAAATGAAGATGAAAGTAAATCCTAATCAAAAATGAATAATAATGGCTGACAATGCTTCATCTAATAAAAAATGAAGATGAAAGTAATTCCTAGTCAAAAATGAATAATAATGGCTGACAATGCTTCATCTAATAAAAAAAGAAGATGAAAGTAAATCCTAGTCAAAAATGAATAATAATGGCTGACAATGCTTCATCTAATAAAAAATGAAGATGAAAGTAATTCCTAGTCAAAAATGAATAATAATGGCTGACAATGCTTCATCTAATAAAAAATGAAGATGAAAGTAAATCCTAGTCAAAAATGAATAATAATGGCTGACAATGCTTCATCTAATAAAAAATGAAGATGAAACTAAATCCTAATCAAAAATGAATAATAATGGCTGACAATGCTTCATCTAATAAAAAATGAAGATGAAAGTAATTCCTAGTCAAAAATGAATAATAATGGCTGACAATGCTTCATCTAATAAAAAATGAAGATGAAAGTAAATCCTAGTCAAAAATGAATAATAATGGCTGACAATGCTTCATCTAATAAAAAATGAAAGTAAATCCTAATCAAAAATGAATAATAATGGCTGACAATGCTTCATCTAATAAAAAATGAAGATGAAAGTAATTCCTGGTCAAAAATGAATAATAATGGGTGACAATGCTTCACCTAATAAAAAATGAAGATGAAACTAAATCCTAATCAAAAATGAATAATAATGGCTGACAATGCTTCATCTAATAAAAAATGAAGATGAAAGTAATTCTTAGTCAAAAATGAATAATAATGGCTGACAAAGCTTCATCTAATAAAAAATGAAGATGAAAGTAAATCCTAATCAAAAATGAATAATAATGGCTGACAATGCTTCATCTAATAAAAAATGAAGATGAAAGTAATTCCTAGTCAAAAATGAATAATAATGGCTGACAATGCTTCATCGAATAAAAAATGAAGATGAAAGTAAATCCTAGTCAAAAATGAATAATAATGGCTGACAATGCTTCATCTAATAAAAAATGAAGATGAAAGTAAATCCTAATCAAAAATGAATAATAATGGCTGACAATGCTTCATCTAATAAAAAATGAAGATGAAAGTAATTCCTAGTCAAAAATGAATAATAATGGCTGACAATGCTTCATCTAATAAAAAATGAAGATGAAAGTAAATCCTAGTCAAAAATGAATAATAATGGCTGACAATGCTTCATCTAATAAAAAATGAAAGTAAATCCTAATCAAAAATGAATAATAATGGCTGACAATGCTTCATCTAATAAAAAATGAAGATGAAAGTAATTCCTAGTCAAAAATGAATAATAATGGGTGACAATGCTTCATCTAATAAAAAATGAAGATGAAACTAAATCCTAATCAAAAATGAATAATAATGGCTGACAATGCTTCATCTAATAAAAAATGAAGATGAAAGTAATTCTTAGTCAAAAATGAATAATAATGGCTGACAAAGCTTCATCTAATAAAAAATGAAGATGAAAGTAAATCCTAATCAAAAATGAATAATAATGGCTGACAATGCTTCATCTAATAAAAAATGAAGATGAAAGTAATTCCTAGTCAAAAATGAATAATAATGGCTGACAATGCTTCATCGAATAAAAAATGAAGATGAAAGTAAATCCTAGTCAAAAATGAATAATAATGGCTGACAATGCTTCATCTAATAAAAAATGAAGATGAAAGTAAATCCTAATCAAAAATGAATAATAATGGCTGACAATGCTTCATCTAATAAAAAATGAAGATGAAATTAATTCCTAGTCAAAAATGAATAATAATGGCTGACAATGCTTCATCTAATAAAAAATGAAGATGAAAGTAAATCCAATCAAAAATGAATAATAATGGCTGACAATGCTTCATCTAATAAAAAATGAAGAGGAAAGTAAATCCTAATCAAAAATGAATAATAATGGCTGACAATGCTTCATCTAATAAAAAATGAAGATGAAAGTATTTCCTAGTCAAAAATGAATAATAATGGCTGACAATGCTTCATCTAATAAAAAATGAAGATGAAAGTAATTCCTAGTCAAAAATGAATAATAATGGCTGACGATGCTTCATCTAATAAAAAATGAAGATGAAAGTAATTCCTAGTCAAAAATGAATAATAATGGCTGACAATGCTTCATCTAATAAAAAATGAAGATGAAAGTAAATCCTAATCAAAAATGAATAATAATGGCTGACAATGCTTCATCTAATAAAAAATGAAGATGAAAGTAAATCCTAGTCAAAAATGAATAATAATGGCTGACAATGCTTCATCTAATAAAAAATGAAGATGAAAGTAAATCCTAATCAAAAATGAACAATAATGGCTGACAATGCTTCATCTAATAAAAAATGAAGATGAAAGTAATTCCTAGTCAAAAATGAATAATAATGGCTGACAATGCTTCATCTAATAAAAAATGAAGATGAAAGTAAATCCTAATCAAAAATGAATAATAATGGCTGACAATGCTTCTTCTAATAAAAAATGAAGATGAAAGTAATTCCTAGTCAAAAATGAATAATAATGGTTGACAATGCTTCATCTAATAAAAAATGAAGATGAAAGTAAATCCTAATCAAAAATGAATAATAATGGCTGACAATGCTTCATCTTATAAAAAATGATGATGAAAGTAATTCCTAGTCAAAAATGAATAATAATGGCTGACAATGCTACATCTAATAAAAAATGAAGATGAAAGTAATTCCTAGTCAAAAATGAATAATAATGGCTGACAATGCTTCATCTAATAAAAAATGAAGATGAAAGTAAATCCTAATCAAAAATGAATAATAATGGCTGACAATGCTTCATCTAATAAAAAATGAAGATGAAAGTAAATCCTAATCAAAAATGAATAATAATGGCTGACAATGCTTCATCTAATAAAAAATGATGATGAAAGTAATTCCTAGTCAAAAATGAATAATAATGGCTGACAATGCTACATCTAATAAAAAATGAAGATGAAAGTAATTCCTAGTCAAAAATGAATAATAATGGCTGACAATGCTTCATCTAATAAAAAATGAAGATGAAAGTAAATCCTAATCAAAAATGAATAATAATGGCTGACAATGCTTCATCTAATAAAAAATGAAGATGAAAGTAATTCCTAGTCAAAAATGAATAATAATGGCTGACAATGCTTCATCTAATAAAAAATGAAGATGAAAGTAAATCCTAATCAAAAATGAATAATAATGGCTGACAATGCTTCATCTAATAAAAAATGAAGATGAAAGTAATTCCTAGTCAAAAATGAATAATAATGGCTGACAATGCTTCATCTAATAAAAAATGAAGATGAAAGTAATTCCTAGTCAAAAATGCATAATAATGGCTGACAATGCTTCATCTAATAAAAAATGAAGATGAAAGTAAATCCTAGTCAAAAATGAATAATAATGGCTGACAATGCTTCATCTAATAAAAAATGAAGATGAAAGTAAATCCTAGTCAAAAATGAATAATAATGGCTGACAATGCTTCATCTAATAAAAAATGAAGATGAAAGTAAATCCTAATCAAAAATGAATAATAATGGCTGACAATGCTTCATCTAATAAAAAATGAAGATAAAAGTAAATCCTAATCAAAAATGAATAATAATGGCTGACAATGCTTCATCTAATAAAAAATGAAGATGAAAGTATTTCCTAGTCAAAAATGAATAATAATGGCTGACAATGCTTCATCTAATAAAAAATGAAGATGAAAGTAATTCCTAGTCAAAAATGAATAATAATGGCTGACAATGCTTCATCTAATAAAAAATGAAGATGAAAGTAAATCCTAGTCAAAAATGAATAATAATGGCTGACAATGCTTCATCTAATAAAAAATGAAAGTAAATCCTAATCAAAAATGAATAATAATAGCTGACAATGCTTCATCTAATAAAAAATGAAGATGAAAGTAATTCCTAGTCAAAAATGAATAATAATGGCTGACAATGCTTCATCTAATAAAAAATGAAGATGAAACTAAATCCTAATCAAAAATGAATCATAATGGCTGACAATGCTTCATCTAATAAAAAATGAAGATGAAAGTAATTCTTAGTCAAAAATGAATAATAATGGCTGACAAAGCTTCATCTAATAAAAAATGAAGATGAAAGTAAATCCTAATCAAAAATGAATAATAATGGCTGACAATGCTTCATCTAATAAAAAATGAAGATGAAAGTAATTCCTAGTCAAAAATGAATAATAATGGCTGACAATGCTTCATCTAATAAAAAATGAAGATGAAAGTACATCCTAATCAAAAATGAATAATAATGGCTGACAATGCTTCATCTAATAAAAATGAAGATGAAAGTAATTCCTAGTCAAAAATGAATAATAATGGCTGACAATGCTTCATCTAATAAAAAATGAAGATGAAAGTAAATCCTAATCAAAAATGAATAATAATGGCTGACAATGCTTCATCTAATATAAAATGAAGATGAAAGTAATTCCTAGTCAAAAATGAATAATAATGGCTGACAATGCTTCATCTAATAAAAAATGAAGATGAAAGTAAATCCTAATCAAAAATGAATAATAATGGCTGACAATGCTTCATCTAATAAAAATGAAGATGAAAGTAATTCCTAGTCAAAAATGAATAATAATGGCTGACAATGCTTCATCTAATAAAAAATGAAAGTAAATCCTAATCAAAAATGAATAATAATGGCTGACAATGCTTCATCTAATAAAAAATGAAGATGAAAGTAATTCTTAGTCAAAAATGAATAATAATGGCTGACAATGCTTCATCTAATAAAAAATGAAGATGAAAGTAAATCCTAATCAAAAATGAATAATAATGGCTGACAATGCTTCATCGAATAAAAAATGAAGATGAAAGTAAATCCTAATCAAAAATGAATAATAATGGCTGACAATGCTTCATCTAATAAAAAATGAAGATGAAAGTATTTCCTAGTCAAAAATGAATAATAATGGCTGACTATGCTTCATCTAATAAAAAATGAAGATGAAAGTAAATCCTAGTCAAAAATGAATAATAATGTCTGACAATGCTTCATCTAATAAAAAATGAAGATGAAAGTATTTCCTAGTCAAAAATGAATAATAATGGCTGACAATGCTTCATCTAATAAAAAATGAAGATGAAAGTAAATCCTAATCAAAAATGAATAATAATGGCTGACAATGCTTCATCTAATAAAAATGAAGATGAAAGTAATTCCTAGTCAAAAATGAATAATAATGGCTGACAATGCTTCATCTAATAAAAAATGAAGATGAAAGTAAATCCTAATCAAAAATGAATAATAATGGCTGACAATGCTTCATCTAATAAAAAATGAAGATGAAAGTAATTCCTAGTCAAAAATGAATAATAATGGCTGACAATGCTTCATCTAATAAAAAATGAAGATGAAAGTAAATGCTAATCAAAAATGAATAATAATGGCTGACAATGTTTCATCTAATAAAAATGAAGATGAAAGTAATTCCTAGTCAAAAATGAATAATAATGGCTGACAATGCTTCATCTAATAAAAAATGAAGATGAAAGTAAATCCTAATCAAAAATGAATAATAATGGCTGACAATGCTTCATCTAATATAAAATGAAGATGAAAGTAATTCCTAGTCAAAAATGAATAATAATGGCTGACAATGCTTCATCTAATAAAAAATGAAGATGAAAGTAAATCCTAATCAAAAATGAATAATAATGGCTGACAATGCTTCATCTAATAAAAAATGAAGATGAAAGTACATCCTAATCAAAAATGAATAATAATGGCTGACAATGCTTCATCTAATAAAAATGAAGATGAAAGTAATTCCTAGTCAAAAATGAATAATAATGGCTGACAATGCTTCATCTAATAAAAAATGAAGATGAAAGTAAATCCTAATCAAAAATGAATAATAATGGCTGACAATGCTTCATCTAATATAAAATGAAGATGAAAGTAATTCCTAGTCAAAAATGAATAATAATGGCTGACAATGCTTCATCTAATAAAAAATGAAGATGAAAGTAAATCCTAATCAAAAATGAATAATAATGGCTGACAATGCTTCATCTAATAAAAATGAAGATGAAAGTAATTCCTAGTCAAAAATGAATAATAATGGCTGACAATGCTTCATCTAATAAAAAATGAAAGTAAATCCTAATCAAAAATGAATAATAATGGCTGACAATGCTTCATCTAATAAAAAATGAAGATGAAAGTAATTCTTAGTCAAAAATGAATAATAATGGCTGACAATGCTTCATCTAATAAAAAATGAAGATGAAAGTAAATCCTAATCAAAAATGAATAATAATGGCTGACAATGCTTCATCGAATAAAAAATGAAGATGAAAGTAAATCCTAATCAAAAATGAATAATAATGGCTGACAATGCTTCATCTAATAAAAAATGAAGATGAAAGTATTTCCTAGTCAAAAATGAATAATAATGGCTGACTATGCTTCATCTAATAAAAAATGAAGATGAAAGTAAATCCTAGTCAAAAATGAATAATAATGTCTGACAATGCTTCATCTAATAAAAAATGAAGATGAAAGTATTTCCTAGTCAAAAATGAATAATAATGGCTGACAATGCTTCATCTAATAAAAAATGAAGATGAAAGTAAATCCTAATCAAAAATGAATAATAATGGCTGACAATGCTTCATCTAATAAAAATGAAGATGAAAGTAATTCCTAGTCAAAAATGAATAATAATGGCTGACAATGCTTCATCTAATAAAAAATGAAGATGAAAGTAAATCCTAATCAAAAATGAATAATAATGGCTGACAATGCTTCATCTAATAAAAAATGAAGATGAAAGTAATTCCTAGTCAAAAATGAATAATAATGGCTGACAATGCTTCATCTAATAAAAAATGAAGATGAAAGTAAATGCTAATCAAAAATGAATAATAATGGCTGACAATGCTTCATCTAATAAAAATGAAGATGAAAGTAATTCCTAGTCAAAAATGAATAATAATGGCTGACAATGCTTCATCTAATAAAAAATGAAGATGAAAGTAAATCCTAATCAAAAATGAATAATAATGGCTGACAATGCTTCATCTAATATAAAATGAAGATGAAAGTAATTCCTAGTCAAAAATGAATAATAATGGCTGACAATGCTTCATCTAATAAAAAATGAAGATGAAAGTAAATCCTAATCAAAAATGAATAATAATGGCTGACAATGCTTCATCTAATAAAAATGAAGATGAAAGTAATTCCTAGTCAAAAATGAATAATAATGGCTGACAATGCTTCATCTAATAAAAAATGAAGATGAAAGTAAATCCTAATCAAAAATGAATAATAATGGCTGACAATGCTTCATCTAATATAAAATGAAGATGAAAGAAATTCCTAGTCAAAAATGAATAATAATGGCTGACAATGCTTCATCTAATAAAAAATGAAGATGAAAGTAAATCCTAATCAAAAATGAATAATAATGGCTGACAATGCTTCATCTAATCAAAAATGAAGATGAAAGTAAATCCTAGTCAAAAATTAATAATAATGGCTGACAATGCTTCATCTAATAAAAAATGAAGATGAAAGTAAATCCTAATCAAAAATGAATAATAATGGCTGACAATGCTTCATCTAATAAAAAATGAAGATGAAAGTAAATCCTAATCAAAAATGAATAATAATGGCTGACAATGCTTCATCTAATAAAAAATGAAGATGAAAGTAAATCCTAATCAAAAATGAATAATAATGGCTGACAATGCTTCATCTAATAAAAAATGAAGATGAAAGTAAATCCTAATCAAAAATGAATAATAATGGCTGACAATGCTTCATCTAATAAAAAATGAAGATGAAAGTAAATCCTAATCAAAAATGAATAATAATGGCTGACAATGCTTCATCTAATAAAAAATGAAGATGAAAGTAAATCCTAATCAAAAATGAATAATAATGGCTGACAATGCTTCATCTAATAAAAAATGAAGATGAAAGTAAATCCTAATCAAAAATGAATAATAATGGCTGACAATGCTTCATCTAATAAAAAATGAAGATAAAATACTAGTCAAAAATTAATAATGTAATAAAAATAATAGTTAATGGTAAAATAAAATGAAGATGAAAGTAAATATTCTTTTATGCGCCGTGTCCCTTCTTGATGTTTGCGAGCATGGCTTTTCACATCTTCCAGTTTTTTGTAGAATGTAGATTGATTGTTTTTTTGTTATATATCCTAATCCTTCTTCTGTCAACCATTTACACAAACTCGATAGGCAGGAGTTATGCACTGCTTTCTTCTGTCCCTCTTGCCTTCAGTATATATACAACGAGTGTCAAATTTCCTAAGCCTGCTTTCCTCACTATGTTTTCAAGAAATTTCAACTGTCTCTTTCTGATTCTAGGTATAGGTGTTGGCTTTATTTCGCTTTTCACTAACACCTCGTCGTTGCTCGCGCGATCAATTCCTTTAGCAGTATTCTCAGCATCCTTCTGTAGAGACACATTTCTGTTGTCTCGAGTCTCTTTTCTATTTCTGATAAGATGTCCCTGCATTCACTGACATACAGAAGTACCAATAGTGCATAAGTAATCAGTTCTTTGTTTCCAGTTAAATTTTCCTGGTTTTTAATAATTTGCTTAGCTTTTGAAATACATTTTTCGGTAACCCTATGCGACTTTGGATTTCCCTGAATCCTCTGTTAAAATACTTCGCATATATTTAAATATTTGCACTTGGTAAATTTGATATTTCCAATTTGTAATTCGTTTTTTTGAGCTGTTTCTTTGGTTGAAAACCATACATTGTCCCTTTTTACAGTTCATGTGTCGTCCTTTACAAGTCAAAAATTAATAATAACAGCTGACAATGTTTCATTTGTTAAAAGAACGAGGAGAGATAATACAGATATCGGCTATTGGAGATGAAAGTAAATAGTGGTAAAAAATTAATTATAATGGTTCATCTAATAAAAAATGAAGATGAAAGTAAATTCTAGTCAAATATTAGTATTAATGGCTGACAATGCTTCATCTATTAAAAAATGAAGATGAAAGCAATTATGTGACAAAATAATAATTTTAATCGTTAACACTGCTAATAAAAATGAATTGAATAAAAATACTAATGACGTGATGACACTTAAAACATATGAACAGAATTTTTAAAAAATTAGTTAACTCCAAACAAGGCGATAATGCCACTAAGACGCAAAGGGTTACAGGGAGAAAAAGAGAATGAGAAAATTTAGAAGGTACTGGAAACCCAATCCTAAACAGGAAACAAGTGATACACTGCTTCACCTGTTTGAAAGACCAGGATGGTGTGTGAACCGGACCATGGGCAGATCTGCCTCTAGTATTTAAAGCTTAAATTTCTTTCAATTTCTTACCCTACCTAAAACTTTCATTATTTATTGCAACAAACTTATTAATTTTCGCATAATTTTCACCGCGGTACAAGTATTTTGTTCCAGGAATAGTACCATGTCAGAAAACATCTACTCTCAGTTTTATTTGAACCGGCATGCCTGTGCAATTTGCCTAGGCATGACTATTACAGACAGGTTTTGTATTTTACTCAGAATGGAAAGTTGTGTTTAATCCACAGTACATAATATTTCCGAGGGAAATAAACCGAATTTTATCATGAACAGCCAATCTAAAAAGTGAACCTAATCAAGCCAGAATTACAATCAGATTGATTGTTTTGTTTTTTTACGGTTTATCAACACTTGTGCTTTATTGAATGCCGTAACATATTTTGGACTGTGAGAATAATGTTGTTTATTTAAGTAATCTATCTATCTATCTATCTATCTATCTATCTATCTATCTATCTATCTATCTATCTATATATATATATATATATATATATATACACACACACACACACACACACACACATATATATATATATATATATATATATATATATGGTTGGATAGATGTGAGCTTGTGACCCTGGGTTTCACGCTTTACCGATCGTCAGACAAACTGGTCAGTTTGTCTGACGATCGCTAAAGCGTGAAACCCAGGGTCACAAGCTCACATCTATCCAACCATATATGTTAGCTCTGTCTCTGATATTGAGCGCTTTCTAATAAGTACCGCGCATATAATATATAAATAATTATACACATATATATATTTATTTATATTTATATACACACACTTTTCACACACACACACACGCACACACACGCACACACACACACACACATATATATATATATATATATATATATATATATATATATATATATATATATATATAGTCTTGATTAGAAGTTTTCACAAGGCCAGTACGTTCAGAACCTTCGTCACAATGACTTGTTACGTCATGCTGACACAATCATCGATGGATTCTAAACAGTTCTATCGGGGAAACAGGAAAAGGGGAGACGATAAGTGCAAGACATGAAGCTATTGGAGTAGAGACGGTTTACATTTAACAGTTTCGACAGTGAAAGGGTGTGAGCGAGATGCTAGCCTAGTTGAACGCTTAAATTCGTGAAGTCTGCGAACCAGCGAAAGCAGCTCATCGGAGCAGTTACTGTGAAAGTATTTGTAAAAAATGACAGTCGAGGCGACGTCACGTCTGTGAAAGAGCGACTGCAGACGAAATGCCAGATCAGGGCCAATTTCATTGCATATCCGTCTCTGGATCTTATCAAGAACCTTGAGACCAACAGAAGGGGCTCCAGACCATATATGGCAGCAATACTGCATGCAAGGATAAATGGTTTATTGTTAGATTTGAAGGATAGACTTGGACGAGAAACATTTCCTGGCGCGGCACAGGGAGCCAACTTTCCTTGCGGTGGACGAAGCAATTGACTCAATGTATTTGTTCCATCTCAAGTCAGCAGTCAATGTGAGACCGAGCAGACGCAAAGAGGTGCTCTCGTGGAGTTGAGCATCAGACATTCTAATGGGGGGTGCAGGGATGGTTCTCTGTGGTGATTAATAGAGAGCAGTTTTGTTTTTTAAGGCATTAAAGTTAACCAGCCAATGTAATGTTTACAAATAATGTTTACAAATAATGTTTACAAATAATGTTTACAAATAATGTGGCAAATAACGTAAATAATGTTGAAAATAATGTGGTAAATATTGTTGAAAATAATGTTGACAATAATGTTGTAAATAATGTAAATAATTTTGCAATAATGTTGAAAATTACGTAGGAAATAATGTTGAAAATAATGTTGAAAATAATGTTGAGAATAATGTAAATAATATTGCTAATAATATTGAAAGTAATATTGTAAATAATTTTCTAATGTTGAAATCAATGTAAATAATGTTGACAATAATTTTGCAAATAATTTTTTAAATATTGTTGCAAATAATGTTGAAAATTATGTTGGAAATAAAGTTGGTGGTTTAATTCCTCTTGAGCAGTAAGCTTTTCGATCAGCTTTCATCCAAGATGATCATTGATCATTTAAAACCAAAAACAGAAGTTCAAATAAAAACGAGCTGAAACGAGTTGATCTGTCGTTTAAATGAAAAAAAAAAACCCACCGCGTGTGTTACATTTTAGGTCAACTTATGTTACGTCGAGTAATTTCAAGGATATAATGTCGGTCTTTTTATATGGCAGTACATTCAAAACAATCTTTTCAGAGATGAACAGATGAAGAAAAAACTTGAGTCAGCAAAAATGTGGTTCTACAGAAGGATGATGAGAACACGGTGCACTAAACGAAGTTTTAAGTAAAATGGAATAAAAAAAGAAGTATTAGGTTGGTGCAAAAATAATGACGTTAATGTCGTTTTTTAACGTATTTTTTAACGTCAAAAAACGACATTAGTACGTCATTATTTTTGCACGAACCTAATAGAAAGACGCTGCTGAAATTTCTAGGAGGGCTTGGAGAATTTGACACTCACAGGAAATATTGAAGGCAAGAGGAACAGAGGAATACAATGAACAACCTGCCTAAGGAGCTTGTGTAAATGGTTGGCAGAACAGGGATTAGGAGAGATCGCAGCAAAAAATTACTAAGACGTACAAAGGAAAGGAAGTTATGACGAGCAACGATCGTTTACGTCCTGAAGAGGCGCGTCACTAAGAAGAAGAAAGAAAGAAAGAAAGAAAGAAAGAAAGAAAGAAAGGAAGGAAGGAAGGAAGAAAGTAAGAAAGAAAAAAAGAAAGAAAGTAAGAAAGTAAGAAAGAAAGAAAGAAAGAAAGAAAGAAAGAAATTAAAGAAAGAAAGGAAGAAAGTAAGAAAGAGAGAAAGGAAGAAAGAAAGTAAGAAAGAAAGAAAGAAAATTTGAAAGAAAGAAAGAAATTAAAGAAAAAAACAAAGTAAGAAAGAAAGAAAGAAAGAGAGAAAGGAAGAAAGAAAGTAAGAAAGAAAGAATGAGAGAAAGGAAGAAAGAAAGAAAGTAAGAAAGAAAGAAAAAGAAAGAAAGAAAGGAAGAAAGAAAGAAAGTAAGAAAGAAAGAAAGGAAGAAAAAAAGTTCACGTCTCGATATAAAAAGGGATTTTAAAATTCTTAATTGAAAAACGAACGCGCCACCAATAGAAGAATTTCCAGCTATATTTACAATTTTTGCAATAAAGAATAAAAAATGCTGATGTACGTCATAACAATTGAACTGATTAATTCTAGCTTAAAAAATCATCATGTCGTCGACAATGTGTCGTACAAGCGAATAAGATATAAGTAATATGGCTACATTTCCAATAGATAATAAGACCAACGAATAAACGCTTACTTAAATCCATTGTGATTGGACCAAATCCTGAAACGAGTACAAAATAATGGTGTAATGTGTGAAGTACTTTGAATATCGTTCAACGTTGCATTATTTTCAAGTTTCCTTTATTATTTGTGTGAATCGAAGTGTTATTTGACTCATAGAATTTGTCTCGGCTGCGTTTGAATATCACGAGAACGAAATTGAATAAAACTATTGAAATATTTCATTTCCAACCAATTGTATATACGTATGTATATATCTATTTATTTCAGTTTGATCATACACACACACACACACACACACACACACACATATATATATATATATATATATATATATATATGTATATATATTTGTGTGTGTGTGTTTCTGCGTGTGCGTGTGTGTGTTTCTGCGTGTGCGTGTGTGTGTTTCTGCGTGTGTCTGTGTGTCTCTGCTCATATATATAATGCTACTGAGATTATATATTTCAGTCTGTTCCCATCTATCTATCTATCTATCTATCTATCTATCTATCTATCTATCTATCTATCTCTGCACATATGAATCATTCTATTCCTATCTATCTATGCCCATATGAATAATTTTTCTCATATCTTTTTTTTTTTTTATTTAAGCATTGCTCCCCGAGCAAGGCATGAAGCCACTAGGATGCAGGGGGGTTGCAGAAGATTTGGAGCAAGAGCAGATAGGAGTGATAGAAGAAAGGATGAAGGGAAGGATAGTGTGTAGATTATCTATCTATCTATCTATCTATCTATCTATCTATCTATCTATCTCTGCATATATGAATCATTCTACTCCTATCTGTCTATGCCCATATGAATAATTTTTCTCATATCTATCTATCTATCTATCTATCTATCTATCTATCTATCTATCTATCTATCTATCTATTTCGTAGCCATTTTAGCTCTGTCTGCCTATGTCTGTCTTGTTGCTTTTTGTCACAGATTTTTAAATATCTTTCTTCTCATATCTGTCTACCTATGTTTATCGTTATTATTTTTTCTATCCCAATAATATAAAAATACGATTTTCCACTATTCAGAATAACGTTGCTAAGCCTTTTGATGCAATTGAACTTACTTATTGATTGGTTCAGTGCTTACTCTAATACGATAGTTTTATATATAGAAACATTGCGTTCTCTCTCAGTAAAAATTCAGGACAAGACTGTCAAAACAAAACAAAAAAAATTAATAAAGGAAATAATAGTAAAAAAACATAACTAATAATAATAATAATACAATAATAATAATAATAATAATAATAATAATAATGATAAGAAGAAGAAGAAGAAGAAGAAGAAGAAAAAGAAGAAAATTGCATATGCAAATTACTAGCGTCGCAAGCCGCGCAGTGAGGCAGTAACAAAATCATAGAAGAGTTTAATAAGATTTATACTAAACTATTTGATTATTATTTAAAATCTTTTTCACTCTAATCAAGGCGATAATGCCACTAGCACGGAGGGTGATATAAAGAGTAAAAGAGAATGAAGAGAATTTTGTGAAGAGAGGTGTGGAGAAAGGACAATAAAAGAACGGGTCTCAGGAAGGCAGATCACGTCGGTATTAGACCTGGAGAAAGGGAAGCCATCTTTTTTATTCGAAAGTAGGTCGTGTGAAGATGCATAACTAATTTAGAGTTGGTCAGAGCATCGTGTACTTTGCCAAAAATTGTTAACAGGCTAATAACTCGATAATTTCAGGAGTCAAATTGTTCCATAGAGTTCTTAAAGACAGGAACTACAGAAAAAAGGACTGTCAACATGTTGGAAAGCAAGAACAAGTAAGGCATTTATTGTAAAGTTTGAGAAGAACAGGAGCCAGTTCAGGAGCACAATTCTTTCGGACAACAGCAGAAATACCGCCGAATACGTAAGCCTTGTGGAGATCTAGTTTTAGAAAGGATAGAAAAAAAACAATGTTCAGAGCTATATGCATATCACTCTGTAGAAACGGTGTTCTGTGGCGAGGGTGGAAATCAGGCGCAGATACACCAGATTAGTCGAGATTGGAGTTGGAAGAGAATTTCAAAGCAAAGTACTCTGCTTTATCTTCAGTAGATGGCAACGTTTTAAATTGTATGAAGAGAGGGGTAGGAACTGAGGATTTGTTCTTGTTCAGTATAGACTTCAGAGCTGTCAGTAATCTCTAGAAGCAAACTAGTGAGAGGAGATACGGTGTCTTATTCCATCAGCGAATTTGAGGACTCGCTTACATTCATTACTAGAGGTGACAAAACGACTTATGTTACAATTTGACATGTCACTCTGGTATGGCCGGAAGAAGTAATTCATGCGGGCTACAGCGGCTGAACAGACAGGTGTGAACCAAGAAAAAGATTGTGGCTTCAGTTGCTATTTCCGTGTTGGCACAAAAGTTTCTATTCTGGCTTGATTAAATATATAATTTCAAGTAGTCTCGTGAAGGACATCAGGAAATTAGTCCCAATCAATGCGATGATAGCAGAAAAATGTTCTGCTAATAGGGGGATTCTTGTTAATAGGGGGTTATTTTAATAGCGAGTTCTGCTAATAGGGAGTTCTTGATTGATGGATAAACAGTAAGATATCTATAGATATTACCACGTGGTTGGAGTTTCCTAGAGAACAGAGCTGTAGAGCGCGGCATGAGTCCGGAGAAGAAGTAAGGAAGAGATCAAATGGAAAAGCGTCTCAGTCAGAAAGATTGAGCAATTGAGAAAGCAGCGGGCTCAGTGGCGTTAGAGTGATGAATCAACTTGACATGATGGACGTTGCAGTCACCGATATTTGCATTCGAGTGTAGTGAGAGGGTCATATCTATACTACCAGAAATTCCCTCTAGGTAGCAACATTCAGTAGAGGAAGGAGAACGGTAAAGGAAGGGGAGATAATTGAGTTAAGTTAAGAACAATTAAAAGATTCAAGACGTACTTCCCTTGTCAGTGGGAGATACTAGCCAACATAGACTCCAAAGCCATGTATGTGGACACCAGAATCATTCCGAATGGAAGGTGGTCAGGAAAAGATAATTCAATGAAAGAGATTGAAGACTTCAGATTAGTTTCACAGAGCTACGGTGTCAGGTTCAAAAGAAACCATTGCTCTTACTAGCAAATCAACTAACGGAAAATTTAAAGATGAGCGTAAACCCCATCATGATACGTTTAAGTTGCATTCCATACACGCGAGATTCGTTTCATTCACTTTGGTTATCATTACGTCCGTTTAACTCAAGAAAATCGACTTGTATGTTTTTAAAGATAACTTGAAGACATACTGTCGAAATATTAAATGCTGTCTTTTCTTTTTTTCTTTTCATAAATGATGCTCTTCTCTCTGTATTATTATTATTATTATTATTATTATTATTATTATTATTATTATTATTATTATGTTTTCCACCGCACGGTTTTTCATTTTCAACCAGAGATCTTGCATTATGAATATTCTCTGTTAAGTCGTACAATTTCAAACAGATAGGAGAAACTCGTTCGTTGTGCAACAATATGAATCAAATCAACTCCATCACAAATTAAAGTGAAGCATTGCGATATTTTCAAAAGCTAGCAATTGTACTGATTCCCATTTGATATACGCCGTCCAATGTACCTAACATGACTTAAAACATTGAACAAAGGATTTAATGGCCACAGTTATGATGTCTGACGCAACAATCTAACACCAACAGTACGTGCCGAACATTTTAGCACGAACGACCGTAATTTCAATGAACATCGTAACGTACACTCTCTGTTTATATTGCATCCTATTCACGCTGGATGCGGTTCATTCGTTTTATCGCGTTGATTACCATTACAACCGTTTTTCTCTAGACCAGCTACGCATTGCTCTATTTACATTATTCGGACTATTTTCCTCATCTTTGTTGCCATATTTTTTACAACGTTTCGGCCTTTCAGTATCTGTCTATATTTCTGACATGAGGTATTATGTACACTATTTACATTATTCGGACTATTGTCCTGATCTTTGTCGCCATATTTATCACAACGTTTCGGCCTTTCAGTATCTGTCTATATTTCTGAGATGAGGTATTATGTACACTATTTACATTATTCGGACTATTGTCCTCATCATGTTGCCATATTTATTACAACGTTTCGGCCGTTGTACGCTCCGGCCTTCTTCAGGTGATTGAAATGACGAACTGTACCCTTTATTTCACTGGAGTAGACTATTCTAGTTCCATTGAGGACACATGGCACGTTGGTTAGATCCAATGATAGGACCCATAGAGTGTGAGCTTAATACCTGGTTAAGGGAGTGGAGATCTTGGAGAGGGGAATTAACAGGAGATAATTGAAAACTGACATCCATTAGACCTGGCACGTGGAACTGGAACATGGAATTCGACTGTGCATGTACAATAAGGCCTAAGTTTTAGGGTGTAATTTTTCGATACTTTTTGTGGCCCACAATGTCACCCAAGAAGATGATTGCTAATAAGAAGAGGGAAAAATATCCGTACAAATGAAGAAGATCGTTCAGAAGCACGAAAAATCACCCGTGTTTCTGACCTTGACAATCTATACGGACGTTCAGCATTAACACTTTGCACTATCCGAAGGAAGAAGATAGGAATGAAAAAATCTCTATGTAGTCAAGGGGGTTAGCATAATTACCAAGCATTGTCCTAAAAGCCCAGGAAGATGTTGAGAATCTGTTATTGGTGTGGATGAATGAGTGGCAACTACGAGATAATTCAGGGTCTGAAGATATGACATGTATGTGGATCTTATCAGAAAAAAACACCAGACACGTCTTCTGAAGAGGAAAATGCATTTAAGGCAAGCCGGGGATGATTTGAAAAATTTAAAAGAGAACTGGAATCTACAAAGTAGTGAAACATGTAGAGGCTGCGTGATCTAATAAAAGTTGCCTTGTTTCAGAGGGGGACTTGAAGTGACCGAAAAATACAAACATGACCCGAAGAGAATTTTGGAAAAATCACTTCAATATTCTAAATTGCTTAAATCACATTGACTGGGAAGGAGTCACAGTGGGGGTATATTTATTTCATTATTTATGTATAATCTTTAAAACGTACTTTAGTTTTTCATAAAATACAATTCTTTTTAGATTTTAATATCAATATTTTGGGGTCTTGGAGGGAATTAATTTAATTTCTATTATTTTAAGTGGGTAAAATGGTTTCGACATACGAAATTCCCAGGTACGAATCCAATCCTGGAACGAATTAAATTTTTAGGTCGACGTTCCACTGTAATAATAATAATAATAATAATAATAATAATAATAATAATAATAATAATAATAATAACAAGAAGAAGAAGAAGAAGAAGAAGAAGATGATGATGAAGAAGAAGAAGAAGAAGAAGAATCAACTATCAACATACAAGGATCATGAAGTAGAAATCTAAAAATCGGGCAGATAAGGACATCAATAATTCCAGTTGTAACTGGAGCACTCGGATTGATTGGAAAAGACTTCGATAGACACTTTGAAGGGATTGTCAGTAACCCATGTCTTAAAGAAATACAAAAAATTGTACTCACGCAGTTCGAAGATTCATCTATGTAAAATGTGTTTGATCTTAGTTTTGTTTTGTTTTTTCAGTGGAAAATGTCATGAAGCCATTTCTGACCTTAGGTCTCTGGTTTGGACCCTGAAGGAAATGTGTATACAACAGAAATGAAAGGAAATAATTATAATGATAATAATCAGAAATGACTTGACACTTTCTTGCACGTTTTATATTTATAAAACTCAAATGAAATTCAAAATGGAGAATTATTGCCACATCTGGAATGGCGCTATCCAATCTTCACTTTCCGGCCTTGATGGGGATAAATGGCGTTGGCACTGCCTTGTAGGCGCTTAATTATTTTTCACCCTACAACTTCATTTCTCACATGTTGATAGCCTCTCTGGACTCTATCGCTATTTTCAACGAAGATATCCAGGCGCGTTATGTCCGTTCGTTACACCAGTTCAGAGAATCACAGCTAGGACCCGCCATGAAACGTACAGTAAAGGAACTCATCCTCATTTCTTTCGAAATCCATTTACAAGAACAAACACCACCTTCCCGCCTCCGACAGATTCTTACCAAGAATCTTTACGTCGTGGAACTAACCCCTGAAAAGATCCTTTATCCGATCACTACAATCTTAACCTTTTTAAGTCTAGGGTCAAACTTTATCTGTCGTATACATCCTCATAATATGCATTTCGTATTCACATTTTATGTGCTATTATAACTAACTAATTTACTAATCAGCGCCGTCCTGGGTAAGACGATAAACTAAATCCGCGTTCAGGGTAAGACGATAAACTACGTCCAACAGCAAGGCCTCTGATCAGGGGGTCTTGATTAGTGTGCAACGACCTCTTAATTCCTGGTGTTCCCAGGTCCACCCTGACCCGGGGTGGTAGCACCTGTTAGGGTCTCAGTTATGGGAAAATAGTTAACCCCAAAACTGAGGTAGAAAGCATTATAAAAGTGTAAAAATAGGTTTTAATACCAGAAATACTTTTAAAAAAATTATTACCAGAAATAAATTTTTGAAGAAAAAAATATTACCAGTAATAAATTTTTGAAAGAATATTACCAGCTATACGTATTTGAAAAAATAGCATTATCAGCTATACATTTTTGATGAAAAAAATATTACCAGAAAAAGACTTTGACAAAATAATATTACCAGAAAAAAAAAAGTTGTCACATAAAAGACCCATTTAGATTGATATGCCGTAAAACAAAACAAACTAATCAGCTACCTGATGTGGCTCTTAGGCCTTGTATTTGCTGAATTATAGTAAAATAAAATAATAATGATGAATGGGCAGGAAGTAGGGTTTGTGCAAAGAAGCAGATTTGCACTTGCAAGACAAGACTATAACTACAAACCAAACTTGTTCGAAACTGACAAATAAGTCAACTCTAATGAGACTTTGAAATTCAAACGACACAGCGATCAAATCTATGAAACAAAATCCATTTTAAAAGCGCTTAAAGGTCTGTTAACAGATGTCATTGTTCCAGAACGCCACAGAATGGAGTTGAAAAAGTGTTGAAAGATGGATGAGGAAGATACCAAACGGTATAGATGAAGGGAGTTTCGGCTTGGTCAGATTACATTCCTTAAAGATTAAAAAAAAACAAAAAACGACATTTTAAAAGGATATGTAAATATATATATATAAATATAAAACAAATTGGAAAGAATAGCAAAAAAATAAATAATCATTGTAGAAATGGTGGAAGGAGAAAATAGAACAAAAAAAAAAACAAACAAACAAACAAAGAAATATATAAAAAAGGGTTAACCATTCATAGTTGCTCGCTTTTCATTGTTAATCGAGGACAAAAATATGTGTACAATGAATTAAAAAAAAAAAGAGACATAAAAACTAAACACTACTTCATCTACAATTAATATACCGGGTGTAAAAGCAAAATTGTCCAAATCGTGTAACAGTATGGGATAATTGTCTGGTCTAATTAAACTCTGACCATTAACTACTTTTTATTATATATATATATATATATATATATATATATATATATATATATATATATACCAGCCCGAATAATGTAAATAATACAACTAACTGGCGAGATAGAGCAAATTAATTGCGAAACCGGTTTTGGGAGAGATAGCAAAAATCGAAAAATTCATTAATAGCTATAAAGAAATTTTCAAAGATCATGATGATCAACGTCCTGAAGGGACACGGCACATTGCAGAAGAATTCCCTGGTAGTCGTTGTGCTCCTATTTTTACTCGATTGGCTCCAATTGTACTAAATATACCATATCTTGTTGTTATGTAGGCGGGGTCTTTTGTTGCTCTAAGTGACCTTTGGCTCTTTCATCACACTTCTTTGTTCTGTCATCGATTTACTCAAACTCATCAAATTTAGAATGTCTTGTTAATGTTCAGATGACCTCCAATATTCAGTGCTACCAACTGTGACCTTTGCAGTCAAGACCTGCCTTGCTGCATCTACCATTCTTCAGGGCTACCAACTCTGACCTTTGCAGCTAAGAACTGCATTGCTGCATCTACTATTCTTTAGGGCTACCAACTCTGACCTTTGCAGCCAGGTCCAACCTTGCTGCATCTACCATTCTTCAAGGCTACCAACTCTGACCTTTGCAGCTAAGAACCGCATTGCTGCATCTACCATTCTTCAAGGATACCAACTATGACCTTTGCAGCTAAGAACCGCATTGCTGCATCTACTATTCTTTAGGGCTACCAACTCTGACCTTTGCAGCCAGGTCCAACCTTGCTGCATCTACCATTCTTCAGGACTATCAACTCTGCAGCCAAGACCCGCCTTGCTGCATCTACCATTCTTCAAGGCTACCAAGTCTGACATTTGCAGCCAAGGATCGCATTGCTGCATCTACTATTCTTTCGGGGTACCAACTCTGACCTTTGCAGCCAGGTCCCACCTTGCTGCATCTACCATTCTTCAGGGCTACCAACTCTGACCTTTTCAGCCAAGATCCGCCTTGCTGCATCTACCATTCTTCAAGGCTACCGACCTTTGCAGCTAAGAACCGCATTGCTGCATCTACCATTCTTTAGGGCTACCAACTTTGACCTTTGCAACCAGGTCCCACCTTGCTGTATCTACCATTCTTCAGGGCTACCAACTCTGTCATTTTCAGCCAAGACCCGCCTTGCTGCATCTAACATTCTTCAAGCCTACAACTCTGACCTTTGCAGCCAGGTCCCACCTTGCTGCATCTACCATTCTTCAGGGCTACCAACTCTGACCTTTGCAGCCAAGAACCGCATTGCTGCATCTACGGGATTGAATCAACCTCATTCCAAGGAGAATCATCCTTTAGGGGTCTTCTTTCTAAGAACCGCCACTTTGCGAAACAGAATCCCGTGTGGATGCTTCCTCTGACATTGAAATCTTCACCTGTTCAAGTGTCGGCTCATCCATATCCTCATATTCTTCACTTCTTACTTTCACCTATTATGAACATATAACACACCTCGTTATGTAACACTCTTCCTTGAATGTCTATTCGGCCTTGCATTTGGTGAAATTTCAGGTGTCATTTTCCGATACTTTGAAGTAATATGAGTAGATAGGTTAGTCAGACGCCCGGTTTACACAACTCCCCAGTATTTTGAGCAGGAATAGAGGCTTATCCATTTATTCCTGTTTTCCGGTTACTTTCAATGTCTGTTTCAATTCTATACATTTGACGTATCCGCCTGAATTTTTAATTACTATTTATTTTTCTTCCTGTATAAGAGTTGGATACGTTCGCCTACCGCCCGGTTCATAGTCCCCTAATCTTTGGAAAAAGATTGGAGGTTTATCTCTTGTTTCCTGTTTAGGATTGGGTTTCCGGTCCCTTTTAAAGTCTACTTAAACTCTATACTTTTAATGTCTCCCCCTGAACTCTGACATTTTATTTACTAATTATCTTTTCTCTCCTCAATAGGAGTAGATAGGTTTACCTATCATCTAGTTCACACCCCTCTTCACTCTTTCGAACACCAGTAGAGGTTTATCTTTTATTTTCTTATTTAGGATTGGGTTTCCGGTGCCTTCTAAAGTCTGCTTCAACACTATAATTCTAACGCCTCTGCCTGAACTTTGACCTTTTATTCCCGAATTATTTTTTCTTCCTTAATAGGTTCCCCTACCACCCGGTTCAGACTTCTCTTTAATGTCTTTTCATTCTTTTTTCACTCGGTGTAGACAGTTGCATCTTAGTGGCATTGTTGCTTTGCTTGCCGGTGAATTGATTTTTAAAACTTAGTTTCTTTGCGGTTTTCACTCTTCCTAAATCTTCTTCATTACTCAAATTCACATGCTATGTCTATGTTGTCGACTTTTTTTTGTGAGGGGGGGGGCAGGGGTACTTCTGTAAAGTCATTCGTTAACTGCGGATGGTCGTATTTACGTTATTGCTATTCTTTCTGTCGCAGTAAAAAGGTTGAAGCTTGATACCCAATGAAATTATTTATGATAACAGACATTCGCGCCCTGCGTTTGACAGCAAGTCCTATCATCCGGAGGTTTTGAGGAGCGTGGAACCACCGCTTATTTGCTGTTGTTTGCAGATCCAACCTGGCCCGAAGTGGCAGCACCTGTTGTAATCCCAGCTATGAGCAAATAGTTAACCCACAAACTGGGATAAAAAAAGTGTAAAAATAGGTTTCTATAGTAAAAATACCAGTTATACATTTTTTGAAAAAAATATTACCAACAATAAAGTTAAAAAAAGAAATATTGTCAGCAATAAAGTTTTAAAAACTTATTATCAACAGTAATTTTTTTAAAAATTATTACCAGCAATATTTTTTAAAATTATTATCAGCAATACATTTAAAAAAACAAAACAAAAAAAAAAAGCAAAAACAAAAAAAAAAAAGCAAAAACAAAAACAAAAAAACTATTAGAAGCAATAATTTAAAAAAAAAAAATTATTACCGGCGATACATTAAAAAAAAATTACCTGCAGTACATTTTAGAAAAAAAAAAGAAAAATAATTATTACCAACAATACATTTTTGAAAAAAAAAATGCCAACAATAATATTCATGTCGGCATTAAATAACCCATTGATGTTGAAATGCCGTAAAATAAAACAAACCAAACCAATCGAGCACCTTCCTCGGTATCATCTCTTGATTCTCATAATATATCTATTTGTATCGTTTATCTTTGTTTAATATTTTCTATCAGCTAATTTATCAGCATTTGCCGAATATTCCTGAAAGCTCATGAAGTCATAGACACCTCGATCTCTTTCAGATTACATAAGTTTTAATGTTCCCTGACACAGTGCATGTATTTATCCATTCGACAGCTCCTAATGTGTTACATAGTGACACTAGTTACATGCAAAGAAAAAAACATATTGTACCTAGAATCAGAAAGAGACAGAGTTTCTGGAATAAGATATTGAAGAAAGAAGGTTTGGATATTATTAGGTACGTAACTCGTTCTACCCCTCTTGCTTTTAATATGTGTGTGTGTTTCTGTAATGGCCGGTTATTCATTTCCGAGCACAACCGATTGCAAATAGCAGCTAGCCAATCCCATTTGCAGATATATGCTCAAGCACATGTATATTTGCTCAACACCCACAGAGCGTACCTGTTATTTATACTGCAGCTAAGCTGAGCAGACGTTAGTAACACTTTTTGAAAGAGCGCGCGTTATCTAAAAGGATCACCAGTTTAATTAAACGGATGACAGAACATAATCTGTGAGAGATAGTGTAGGGACTGAAGATGTTGTTTAGACATGAATATTTCTCGATCAGAAATTGATCGATTGATTAATTTGTTTTTGACGGCTTATCAACCCGTTGCAGGTTATTTAAGGCCAGAGAATATTCTTAAATTCCTAGAATATATTTTGGTGATAATAATGCTTTACAAGTGTTACTAATTTCCTCTTTAAATTTATTTTGCTTAATCAGTACATTGATTGATTCGTTTCCTACGGTTTAGCAACCCTTTGCAGGTTATTTAAAGCCAGAAAATATTTTTAGATTCTAAGAATATATTTTGGCGATATAAGCATTATGCTTTACAAGTGTTACTAATTTCTTCTTTAAATTTCTTCTGCTTAATCAGTAGATTGATTGATTGATTCGTTTCCTACGGTTTAGCAACCCTTTGCAGGTTATTTAAAGCCAGAAAATATTTTTAGATTGTAAGATTTCTTTTAGATAATAATGGTTTAGCGATATACGTCTTAATAATTAACCCATACATGGAGGGGAGACATGGATTCATAACTGGTAAACAAGCAAGAAATTATAATGATGATATAAGGTAGGGGATCAATTCTATATTACAATCAATATATAAATTGATCTCTCTCTTTCTGGCCATGGTAGTTACTATAGAGTTATATTCCAGACAATGTAAATAAAAGGCATGCCTGTGTACCTAATCAGTATTTCATAAATTGATTGATTGTTTTTCACATTTTATCGATGATTTCTATGTTATTTAAAGCTAGAAAATATTTTTAAATTGTAAAAATTTGGGGGGAGAGATAATAATGGTTTAGGTATGTAAGTCTTACTAATTAATCCATAGCTGGGGGGCGAAGAGTTGAACTCATTCTTTTCTCAAGGGTAGTCGTGTGTATGTGGATATAACGAACCCAGTTGAAAATTGGTTGTTCAGAAAGGACACGAATCAGACGATAAAAGAGAGCAATTTTAAAATAAGAGATCGTCTGCAATTTGGCGCCCAAATGCTGCTTCATTAATGCTTCTGCTACAACGTATCCTGCATTCAATATGAATAGGGAAATATTATCAATTTATGCACCTCATTATCGACAAATAAACTCTAAGTTTAATTACAGGCAATATCCTTTAAGTACAACCCGGCAATGCTAGCCATGAACAAATATTTAAAGAGAAGTTCATTAAATTTTCCAGTGAAGATTTGCCTTTTTTAAATGCTTGTAAACCTTGATTTAAGTTGAAATTATTATAAAACACATTAATTAACAGTTTGTGACATCTATCAGAGTGATGAAATTTAAATTTTTAATATTGAATTATTCCAAAATTTTAACACATCAGCAGATTAGCTATTAATGTCGACAACTGAGCACAAATCGTCTTAGTTAAAAAAAAAAATAGTAATTAATAATATTATCCATAAGTATATGTAGAAGAATGTTGTTTTCGATTAAAGTTAAAAAAAAAATAGCCATAAATACGTTAAATAATGCGTATATTGGCGAAAATACCTTTTCCCACAATATTTGGGCTATGTTATAATAATGCTTATTACCTAAACAATAATAATACCGAATATATTTTTTTAAACATTAAAGTATATTTAATCACATCTCCCTAATAGCTGCTGTGATCTGTAAATAATAATACTTTTTTCTATAGTTACACCGAAAACATGTCAAAATCGCCACACAATTGCAGTCGTGTTTCAACGCATATCAAGGCGTATCCTCAGATCATTGTAAATTGCTGGCGAGTGAACAATTTATTCGGATTTAAAAGCAAAATACAATCTCTTGTTTTCGAAAAAAAATACATATGAACTTATAACCTTTTTTTTCCGAAAAGAGGTTGTAATTTGCTTTTAAATCCAACTAAATTGTTCACTCGCCAGTAATTTACAATCGCCTGAGGAGACGGGGTAGAAACACGACTGAAACTGCTTAGTAATTCTACATGTTTTAGGTGTAATATATATATATATATATATATATATATATATATATATATATATATATATATATATATATATATATATATATCATATATTTATCATATATATATATATATATATATATATCATATATATATATATACATATATATATATATGTATATATATATAGAGAGAGAGATAGATAGATAGATAGATAGATAGATAGATAGATAGATGGAGAGAGAGAGAGAAAGGGGATATAGAGAGTGGCATCATATTGCAAGGTTAAATAAAAATGGGGATGTAATTCTAAGAGAAATGAAACATTTGATAAATCGAGGAAGACAGAGATGTCAACTACGAATGATTCTGAAGGAGACTGAGAAAGATAGAGAGAGAGTGGGAGAGATAGAGAGAGTGAGAAGAAAAGAGAGAGAGAGGAACGAGAAGAAAGGAAAGAAAGAAATTAATGGTGGAAAGCGAATGAGAAAGCTACACAAAAGGCACGTACACGGGTGTGTGTGTGTGTATGAGGGGGGGGGTGGCTGTGAAGGAGAAAGAAGGCAAAACACAAAAGGTGTAAGCTTGATAAAGAGAGGGGAAGAGAGATTTAGATCGCGAATGAGAGAGAGACGGGTAGGCAGATAGTGAGAGAAAAGTAGAGACGGTGAGGGAAAGGTAAAAGTTTGTTAGAGAGAGAAGGAGTAAGATTCACACCATGAATGGGACTGAGAGAGCGGGCGAGAAGAGACAGTTTTGAGTCATTGATTGTCTTTTTACTGTCTAAGAACAGTTTGTGGTTTATTTAAAGCGCAAGGATATTTTGGACGTGTGGTTGTAAGAATAACACATCTTTTTGGATATAACAATGACATTTTCCTACTATTTAACCCATAGCTTGTGGGGAAGAAGAAACAGATTCATAACATTGTCAAGGGTGCCTGAGCATAAGTAAATACAGCGAACTTGACTGGAATTCGAACTCGGTCCCCTCTGAGTTCTCATTTCGGGGCTCTATCCATTACACCACACGCACATCCACGAGAGAGGAAGAGAGGTGAGAGAGAGAGGGAAGGAGAAAGAGAGAGAAGAACAGAGAGATAGAAGGTGAGAGAGAGGCAGAGAGAGAGTAGGAGAGAGAATGAAAGCGAGAAGGGGAGAGAGATAGAAGAAGAGAGAGAGAAAGTGAGAGAGAAGAGGAGAGGGTATGAGAGAAAGAGGGAGATAGAGATAGAAGAAGAGAGAGAGAAGGGGAGAGATAGACGGTGAGAGAGAAAATGAAGGAGAGTATGAGAGAGAGAAAGAAAGAGAGAATGGGTGAGATCGAGGAAGAGAGAGAAGGAGAGATAAAAGGTAGGAGAGAAGAGATAGAAGGAGAGAGTAGGAGATAGAGGAGAGAGGAAAGAAAGAAAGAAAATGATACAATCATTGAAATAGATAAAGTCAAAGAGAGACAGATACAGAGATAAAGAGAGAGGACGATATTAAAGAAAGAAAGAGTTATGCATGCGTGAGAGCGAGAGGGAGGGAGAGAAATAGCGTCGAAGAAATAGAAAGAGACAAAGGTTAAGAGTGAGATACATAAAGAGGAAGAACCCGAGTTCTTCGGAGTTGTGTCAGATCTTTCGGTGAGATAAATATCAAATTACATTGGACTACAAGCTTAAACGACTGCCGGGTAGCACTTATTTGTACAATCGTCACGGTGAGTATTGATATAGGTCGACGTTGGCGGCGCAGCTCGTCTCGTCGCTTTGGCGTAGTCGTCTCTGTTTGGAGGTTGGGGGGGGGCAGTAACATCATTACGACATGGCAGAGTTTTGGCGCGAAAGAGCGGCCATTATGGATTAGTTGAGCATCCATTGAGCAATCAAATTAAAACGCAACTTCACTGTTGCTTCCAGAGATGATTAGATCAGACTTTAGAACATTGGCAATTTGTAGATCAAGAGTTGTAGGAAGTCTCCGTCGATCAAAACACAAATATATCCAGACATGCATTAATAAAATAACAGAGAGAGAGAGAGTGAGAGAGAGAAGGAGAGAGAAAGAGACTATTGTCCTCATCTTTGTCGCCATATTTATTACAACATTTCGGCCGATGTACGCCTTGGCCTTCTTCAGGTAGTTGGAATATCGAACTGGACCCTTTATTTCGCTCACTGGGCTAGACTGTTCTAGTTCCACGTGCCATTTCTAATGGATGTCATTTATCAGTTATCTCCTGTTAATTCCCCTCTCCAAGTTCTCCACTGCCTTAACAAGGTATTGAACTCACACTCTTTGGGTGCTGTCAGTGGATCTAACCAACGCCCCGATCCACTGTGCCATGTGTCCTATTAGGTTGGCATTGGTCCAACACTTTCACTGACGAAACAGTTAAATGTTACATAATACCTCATCTCAGAAATATAGACAGATACTGAAAGGCCAAAACGTTGTGATAAATATGGCGACAAAGATGAGGACAATAGTCCGAATAATGTAAATAGTGTGCATAATACCTCATCTCAGAAATATAGACAGATACTGAAAGGCCGAAACGTTTTCATAAATATGGCGACACATATGAGGACAATAGTCCGAATAATGGATGTCAGTTATCAGTTAGCTCCTGTTAATTTTCCTCTGAAAGTTCTCCACTGCCTTAGCTGGGTATTGAACTCACACTCTTTAGGTCCTGTCACTGGATCTAACCAACGCCTTTATCCACTGTACCTGTGTTAAGTTCGACATTCCAACCACTTGAAGAAGGCCGGAGCGTACAACGGCGGAAATGTTGTAATAGATATTGCGACAAAGATGAGGGCAATAGTCCGAATAATGTAAATAATGAACCAAATAACGGTCGATATTTCGTATAATTAATTATAAATAATGATTATGAGTAATTACGAATGAATATACACAAATATAAATTGTAAGACAATGATGCGTTTTCTTATCGCATTTATTCAATGTAGTCAGTTCGATGCTACCAAGAGAGTAAGAAGACAACAGGTTTATTGTAGTCATAATCTTTAACAGACAAGATACGTCGATAACATTGCTTCGATGGCTGACTCAACAAAAAGTAAAGGAAGATAGATGAATAGAAAATAAATTGTAGAATTATACAAATACTCATAAAGATAAACATATGCATGCATAAAATATACTTACTCTGTACAGATGAACATAGATCTACACGCACGCATCTCGATAAAAAGCAACACAATAAAATACACAGGAATATATATATATATATATATATATATATATATATATATATATATATATATAATTATTTTAAAAAAATATGATTCCTTCGCTACATAAGAATACTCATGTTTCAAAAACAAAAGCCAAAAACATCAATATAATTATAAAAATTAAATTGGATTAAAGTATAAAGCTGTTTCATCTTCAAGCGATTTTTTGGGAATAACTATTGAAGTTCTTGGCGCCTATTTTTGAAACATGAGAACTTTTATGTAGTGAAGGAATCATATTTTTTTAAAATAATTATAATTTAGGCTCTACTTTTACATTGTGCACTGTTTTTAAAAACAAAAATTCTAAAGAATTTCCGTCTTTCCTATTTATCTATTTATTTGCACACACACACACACACACACACACACACACACATATATATATATATATATATAATAAATAAATTGTCGGATTTTGTCCATTTCGTAATATATGACGTCATTTGTTTACATTTGATACGCCATGAGCAGTTATGAATATTCGAGATTCATGGAAGATTGAAATTTATAAGCAGTAAATTCGACCTTGCCTACCGAACGCTTCTTTGTAGCCTAACGGTAAGGCACGTCAGCGTAAATGACGATTCCGTATAGGATGCAGGTTCGAATCCTGTCAAAGAACGAATATTTTCTATGAAAATTTCTCGGACATTCAGGCCGGTAAATGTTATTTAATACTGTTTATTATAAACAGAGCATTTACTTAAATACTTGTATCTATAACGTTAAACATAAAAATGTCTTTAATAAATAGATATATATATATAGATTTATTGTAATATATATATATATATATATATATATATATATATATATATATATATATATATATATATATATATCAGTAATAAAATCCCAAATCACCTCATACGGGGAATAGTCTATTTCGGCAGACGATATATATATATATATATATATATATCAGTAATAAAATCCCAAATCACCTCATATGGGGAATAGTCTATTTCGGCAGACGATATATATATATATATATATATATATATATATATATATAGGTCGTCTATGTCATCAACACCAGTGTGGACAAAGTTCGTGTCAGAACTAGAAATTTGACTGTGACAGCTAAAAAAAAACAAACAAAAAAATACAATCGAACAACCTGTCGAAGAACTGATACAGAATTTATCCATTTCAATGTTTCATTCAAACGAAAGGCACGAGGGTTATATACAATGGACTCCCCCCGTCGGTTTCGACGTATGAGGATCTGACAGCTTATTGATTCAGTTATGAAAGTTTGTGCGATAATCTTAAGTGGCATTTAACACCCGCTAGTGATTTACTTTACAAAGGAGGCCACATATGGAGCAAGTGTGAGGATTGTGAGATGAGATCACTGTTAGATTGGCTGACCTTTTAGATCTTACTCTCGCTTCTTGAAGATGATTCAGACAAACAGATTAAAAATTGCCGAGTCCACTAAAACACGTTGATCTCCATTCTACCCGCTCAAAGCCTAAGCGCTCAAGGGTGTTATGTAGTATATTGACTGCTGACAAGATGCTTTTCAGTTTGTCTTTGTATTTTAGCCATGGGTGTCGTACATTCCTGTAGCCATGATATATATATATATATATATATATATATATATATATATATATATATATATGTATGTTTCATTAAAAACGACAGACAAGGTACTACGATTAAGCTTTTTATTTAATTTTTCTTGTGTTCTGACAAGAGCTTTCTTTTCTGGACAAAGGGTGTGTAAGAACTGTCCAAATGTTTTATATTTCCGAGTGATTTCGGCTATAACTTTAGGCATTACCAAGGATAATTCGATTTTCAGCTTGAGTGCGTGCGTTCTGTGTATGTCTTAGTGTGTGGTAGGTATGTTTTTAATTTCCGAATACGGTTAGCACATTATGGCCTTGTTCGTAGTTAACATTGTTAAAAGTTGGCTTTTTCTTATTTATTATTAAAGCTATATATATATATATATATATATATATATATATATATATATATATATTATAAATTTACTAAGTTAAAATATGGTTCCATCGCTACACAGGAATTATCTTGTTTCAAAAACATAAACTAAAAAATTCAAAATTCAATTATAGAATTAAGTTAAAGTCCCTAGTCCTAGCTTGAAAATGAAACAGGACTAGGGATTTTATCTTAATTCTTAATTATTGTAAGAGATTATAACAAAAACATGTTGAAATCGCTACATAACATCTTTCGTGTGTCGGCAATACATTTTCCTTCTTCAGGAGATGGTAAGTGACTGGTGATTAAATAATTTTTAAGAAAATTTCGAAAGCAAAGTGTTAACGAAGACAGTGTATTTCATGCTTAAACGTAATCTTCACGCCTGAAAATTTCGTTTAAGCACGAAACTAGTTGTTGCCGGTGGGTGTTGACTTCAGTGTACACTTTTTTATGTACATACGCTCGCTACTTGATATTGAGTATTTTACGCCTTAAATACAGCATAATTTAAATATATTTTTATCACTGAGGAAATGACCGGCTCCTTATATCCATCTGGAAAGGAACTGATTCCAGACCAAAGATGAAGTATTTTATTCATATCTTGTCTGGAGCTGCCCAATCCTTTCTTTCCAGCCTCGACACAATTCAAAAGCGTTTGCACGGCCTTGTAAGCGATTAATTATTATTTTCCACCGTTCAACCCTTTTTTCGCTTCTCTAAGACCATACATACATACATACATACATACGTACTTATATATATATATATATATATAGCTACTCTAAGACTATATATATATATATAATTATATATATACGTGTGTGTGTGTGTTTAACATTCTTTTTATAGATATAAATATTTAAGTAAATGCTCTGTTTATAATAAACAGTATTAAACAACATTTATCGGCCTGAATGTCCGAGAAATTTTCACAGAAATTATTCGTCCTCCGACAGGATTCGAACCTGTATCCTATACGGAACCGTCATTTAGCTTGACGTGCCTTTAACGATATGGCCAAGAAGGAGCGTTCGGTTAGCAAGGTCGAATTTACTGTCTTTAAACTTCAATCCTCCATGAATGTCACACGTACATTCATATCTGCTCATGGCGTATCAAATGTAAACAAATGACGTCACACATTACGAAATGTACAAAGTTCCTACAAGTATTTTAAGACATTTTTTATGTCTATACGTTCTTTTTATAGATACAAATATTTAAGTAAATGCTCTGTTTATAATAAACAGTATTAAACAACATTTACCAGCCTGAAATAACAACAAGAAAGTGCTTAATACAAAGCAGAGCAATATATTACTATAATTTTATTATAAGATATTAGAACAAAAATATGTTGAAATCACTACATAATAGCTTTCTTGTTTCGACACTACGTTGTGCATCTTCAGGCGATGGTAATTAACAGGTGATTAAATGATTTTTAAGAAAATTTCAGTAAGACAAAGGGGGTGTTTGAGAAAAAAAAAAGACTTGTGTGTTGGTCTTAAAATTCAGAACTACGCTAAATAGAAAATTGATCTCAGAATGGGGTGGGGTGGAGCGGGTTATCGTTCATGACTTGATAAACCAGAACTTAGGTCATCATTGACAATTGCGGATTTGCTTTTCAAATTTTCTTAAAAATTATTTAATCACCAGTCACTTGTCATCGCCTGAAGAGGTACAACGTAATGTCGAAACGCGAAAGCTACTGTGCTGTTGTGTTTTTGTTTTGACCTCTGATAATAAAAATGATAATTATAATATATTGCTCTACTTTGTATTGAGCACATTCTTAAAAGTAAATGATACAAATAGCGGAATTTTACTTCATGTGTTCTTTCTCTCATTTGGATATATATATATATATATATATATATATACACGTAGATACTGTAGTCAGCACCATGCGTCGACGATCTGTTCCATGCAATCTTCAGGCAAAACGAAAGCTCCAACTATATTGTACTTTTCTTTCGAAATAAAGTTCTGATAGTATTTCATCCCTGTCTGAGAAGGATTATTCCTAATTTGTAAAATTCATTCATTAAAATGAAAAAAAAAAAAAAAGTCTGTTGTTTTTAATATTTTCCTTATACAGGATGTCCATAAAGTTCGTGTGCACTTTAAATTTAAAGTTTTTAAGAGTACACACGAACTTTATGGACACCCTGTATATACAGGGTGCGTTGTATAAATTGTCGCGTAAATGACGCAAAAATAAACTGACATTTTATTTTAACAGATATATTTACTAAAATTAGAGAAAAAAATATTGAAATAATAAAAGAGTAAATTTATTCATTACAATCGCCATTAGCTTCAACTACGTCCTCCAGACGACTTCAGAATATCCTGCATCTCTACTGGACGGTCTCCTTGTTGAAGTTGGTGAATACTCCCATAATCATTGCCTTCAGTTCATATTTGGTGTTAAAAGGATTTTTTGTTTGTCTAACGCTCAACTGCGCCCGGCACATAACAATTAAGGGGGTGCAGTCTGGAGAGTTAAATGGTGAAATGTAAGGGGTAATGTGGTCGCAGAAATTTTCTGACAGCCATGACTGGGTTCTCGTGCTTGTCTGACATGGTGCAGAGTCCTTTTGCCCGATATAGGGTCTTTCAGCAGCCATCCTCTTGACTCAAAGAAGCACTACCTCCTCAAGTCACTTTACATTAGTCTCCGTATTGAATCTGACGCCCTGTAAAAA
Source organism: Acanthosepion lycidas (assembly GCA_963932145.1). Lineage (NCBI taxonomy): Eukaryota > Metazoa > Mollusca > Cephalopoda > Sepiida > Sepiidae > Acanthosepion > Acanthosepion lycidas. The sequence continues at coordinate 93,875,651 of OZ010592.1, read as the reverse complement.
CATGAATGGAAGCATAACGTCACCATAAATATTGATCACTCCAAACACCATTATATTAATCCTCTGCCCTGCCCTCAGATTGACACCGAGGCATTCTAAAATTTTCATATTGGAGCTTTCGGCGCGATTGTCAAGCAGTATAGTATGCGCTTTTCCAAATTTATGGTGGATTGAACTACGTCATAAGTGGATATACTGTGCAGTCGACAAAATAAAAAAAACAAAAACAAAAAAAAACACTGCGCATGCGCGAAATTAAAAATATGAAATGGCGACAATTTACCCATCGCGCCTTGTATTTATACAAAGTTTATCAAAATACTTAAAAAAAAAAAATTGAGGGCGCGTTCCTCACATCAAAATAAGGACAAAAGACCACATAAATGTTTTTGAGTTACTGGGAAAGCTTGCAGCAGATGGCGCTGTGTTGCCATGCAGACTGAGTTACATTTGTAGCTACTCTGTCTTCAACTTTTAACGTATGTAGAAGTGAGTTAACACAGAAGTGTTCCGTTTAACAATAGCACGATATTCATATCGTGAGCAGGCAGAAATTATTTTTGTATACGGCCCGTGCGAATGATAATGGATGCGAGGCTGCACAGTATTTCCAGACTAAAGGCAGCCGAATCATCCAACCTTTGCTATTGTTTAAACTTTAGATTAATCATTCAAAAACGAAGGATTTGCAACCATATGTTCATAACGACTTTTGCCCTTGTTTTGGTTTGAGGAACCCGCCATATAAATTTGTAAAATTATTTTTGATATACCATATATATATATATATATATATATATATATATATATATGGTAAAGCTAATAAATCCGTTGCTATATAATCCAAGGGGACACACACACACACACACACAAACACATATATATATATATATTAAAATAATGAGAAAGAACAGTAAGATTTATAATCCGGTGTTCTTATTAATTATTATTTTTTTTTTAAAGTGCTCATTACAATTCTGTAGTGCATAAACCCTGTAAAATTTACTAATTTAAAAATATGGACCCATCGCTACACAGGAATTACTATGTTTCAAAAACAGAAACTAATACTTTAAATTTAATTATAGAATTAAATTAAAATTCTTACTTTTCATGCGATTTTTGGAATAACTTATTTTGAAATTTACTGAGTTTGTAAGCACATACATTCTTTATATTAGTTGGTAAGGTTACGGGAAATTCCATTATTTTGATAAGGGGTGGAAGGGTATTTATTTTCATAGACAACCTATCTATCAAAATACTTTCAAAATCAGATTAAGTTAAAGTAGGCTAGTGTTGCCTGTTCAACAAATGATGACATTCGTTTCTTTTTTCAATGACAAAAAAGTTTTTGGGTATTTTTATTTTGCCATTTAATTTTATACACAAAGATTTTTTTTCAAAAGGGTCGTTTGAATGTGAGTACGTTGTATTTTTAATATTTAAATTCTATTCCTACAATTTTAAATTATTATTCCCGATACTAATTACTAATAGACTATACGTTTTTAAACAAATAAATATATTAGAATTATTTTCTTATTTAAATTTTTTATTCAAACATCAAGTATAAATATGTAGGTTTCATTTACATCTTTTTTTTCAGTGTCTGCAAAAAATAAATTTTTGTTTTTCATAAAATTAATAATGTATAATTTCTCATGTAAAGGACATTGGCTATTTAATGACCTATAAAATCTAGCTTTTCTTATTAGTTTCCATTTTATTGTAGGTGTTTTATTGGTTTCCTTTAAGTGACAGAAATATTTAGTTAGTGAGGTGGGTGCCAAAGTTGGGCCCACAGAAGTAAAACACGGAACACGGATTAGATGTAAGAAAAATATATTAACAACAGGTTACAGAGATAGTGTAAGCAGAGCTTACTATAAGTTAGTGTCCAACACTGGTAGTCGACTAGACTCTCACTGTCAGTCTCTATCACTCTCTGGTAGAGTGCTATGTCGCCTACTTAATATAGGCCTGGAAGAGTCTATTGTGTAGGAAGTTTCCGGTCTCACAATGCCCCACTTCCAAAGAGTTTTCTTTTTGAAAAGGAGAGAAAAAAAATAAAACTGTTAATACTTTTTCCTCTTGGGATTTATTGCTTCTCAGCTGGAAGTAGAGAACTTGATGTGTGAGCCACAGCTTTTCACTAATCATCTGGCAGTTTATGTAATATGCAAGCGCCTATGCTGTACGAGCTTGCATCACTTGCTACTATGATGTCGAGACTAGGGTCGTAATGTGTGAAGGACAGGTCTGAAGTAAGAGTTTTCTTGATCTTCTCGAATGCGTCTTGGCATTCCGGGGTCCATGACCATGGTTTGTCCTTTTTTAAAAGTTGGTTTAGAGGCCCTCTCAAATTTTGCATGTTCTTAATTAACCCTTGGTAAAAATTAGCTAGGCCGAGGAAGCTTTGTAACGCTTGAACTTTATCTGGGGCCGGAATGTTTCTGATCGCGTTGGCTCTTTCTGGATCCGACCGACGACCATCTTTATTTATAATGTGACCTAGTAATTAATCTCTGGTAAGAAAAATTCACACTTTTCCTCCTTAACCTTAAATCCGTATTTTTGTATCTTTTCGAATACGTTTATTATATGGTTCCGGTACTCTGCCGTAGTTTTACTAGTAACTAGTATCTCATCCAAATAGGCAGTTGCGTAGTCAAGATCGCCCAGCATGGCGTCCATGACCCGCTGGAAAATTGCAGGCGCAACCTTTACTCCAAAAGCCAGCCTGTTGTATTTGTACAACCCTCTATGGGTGTTTATGCAGAGGAATTTGGAACTTTCTTCTTCCACCTCTATCTGAAGGTATGCGTCCGAGAGGTCAATTTTAGAAAAAAAAATTACACCATTGAGTTTATTGAAACTTTCTTCAGGGCTTGGGAGAGGATAGTGGTGATCTTGCAAGGCATCGTTTAACCCTGTGGAAAAATCTGCGCATACTCGTATTTGATTGGACTTCTTTTTTACGTAGACCGTAGGTGCTGCCCACTCACTGAAATCTGTTTTTGACAGAATACCTGCTTGTTCGAGTCTATCTAACTCTTTATTGATTTGCTCTAGAGCAGCGAAAGGGACATTCCGTTTCTTTTTGAATACCGGTTGTGCACCGTCCTTCACCCTGAACTTAGCTTTCATTTTAGTATATTTCCCAAGGCCGCCAGAAAAAACCTGGGGAAATTGTTGTTTGAGTTCCTTTTTTAGATTTACCAAATTGGACGTTGTACTTTGTATCTTGCGGATAAGTGTACTCATTGGGCAATCCCAAAGATTGAATTTTTCTATCCAATCAGTTCCAAATAAGTTGTCTTTTTGGTAACTCCATTTAGTGTTACTGTAAGTATTACCTCGCTTAAAATGTTAATATTTTCGCCTGTTACGGATTTTGCTGTTTTATCCGTTTTTAATAGGGTCGACTTGTTCAATTTTCGCCAAGTACGCCAGTTAATGGTTGAAATATCAGAACCCGAGTCAAGCTGGAATTTAATGGACTTATTGAAAATATCCACAGTTACATATTTTCTTAGATTCCTATCAACAATATTGTCAGATTGAGCTTGCCTAATTTTATTTTTGGGTTTTCTCGTTCTGTATGACCACTTTTATTGCAATTTTTGCAATATTTTTTGTTCTTAACTGGACAGAATTTCATCCAATGCCATTTACCACAATGGTAACATGGTCCCGGCGGTGTCTTTAACTTATTTGGGTTTTGGTTACTGCGGAATTTAGGACATGAGATTTGCCTTTTGTCTTTTTGAGGGGAATAGGAGGTAGACTTACTTCTGATTTTATTAATCTGAGTCACACCTGATTCCTCGATAGTGTTTGAGTCACGATTTACAGATATTACTCTTTGACGGTCCTCTGCCAGTTTTTGGAGAGTCAATCCTTGTTCGTTCTCAAGCTTAGTTAGTACCCGTCGTCTGACTTCGGCGTCTTCTGCAGATACTAGACCTTGTGCGAAAATTAAGCACTTAAAATCATCGGCAGTCAGTTCGGCTAGTTTAAAATCATTACATAGCTTGTAAAAATCTTGCTGGTTATTTTTGACTGTGTTCAGGCATTTCCAACGTTTGTGGAACAAGGTTGTGTTAGACCCGAATAGTTCTTATAGGAGCTTAATAGTCTCTGAAAAATCCAAGTCAGTTGTTTTCTTGGGTAGTATGAAGTCTACGAACCTACTATATTCTGTAGTTCCCAGTTTTCTCAATATTAGACGTACCTTTTATTTACTGGGCCATTGTTCACAGTCTGCGTTGAAAATATCTTCGTAGCGCCTTTAAAAAGCCTGGAACGTTTTGTCTTCGTCTGGTACGTATTCAAAGGTTTCCATTGAATTGTAGATTGTACTCTGAGAGAATATTGTATCTTTTTCAGAGTTTGAGCCTTTTAATGCATTTACGAGTAATCCTTTAAGTTGTTTCTGTTGTAGTTCAGCATTCTGAAGCGTTATTTTTTGGAATTCCATTTGCTGTTTATGTAAATCCAAAAATAGTTGTTGTCTTTCTCCTGATTTTTGTTGCTGGTCCAAATTTAGTTTTAACATTTGGGCAACTACTTTTTGCAAATCTTTCATATTTAAAAATGACAGCGCTTGTTTGTTGCTTTGAAACACGTACTAAGAGGAGGTACACAAAAAAAATCTTGATAGATTTTTGTTCCTTTTTTTTCTTTTACAGAAAAAATATATGGACAGACAATAGTTAAACTAAACTAATTATGTGTGTTTAGCTTTTTTTTCCCGTGGTTCCGTTAATTTTAACGTAATTGAATAATTTTTCACTATACTTATGTATATATATTTTTTTTTTATAAAGGTACAAAAAGAAGAAAACTCACCTCAGTGAATTTAAGGGGAGAATAATTTTATGCCTGAGTTCAACAGAGTTACATAAAAATTTTTTCGATAGATTTTTCCGAAAACTTGAGTACAATGGTAGTACTTGATCTTGTGTTGTAAGTTTTTCTTACGAACAACTGTTTTTTTCTCTGTGTGTGGGTGTGTAGAAATCGTTCTCGTATTGGACAGACTTTAATATTCCGTAGATGTCGAATCGCTAGTTTGTCAATGGCGTTTGGTATTGGAATATATGTAGACGCTGGGTGTTTAGCTTTTAAATCGCTAATGTATTAATACCAGCTTAATTTTACGTTCAACACTGCTGTGGGAACGCGTGGAGTTTGTGTATTTTTCGAGTACTGTCGCTATTGATATGGTGAGAACGAAATGCTATAATCTTTTCTGTCGCCACTGTTGTGGGACTGGCAAGGTATTGCGGTTTTCCGACGTGAATGCGTTTCTAGAATTCTTCATCGACCCAGATGTGGGATTGGTAAGGTATTTAGGTTTCGCCGTGAGTGCGTTTCTAGAATCCTTCGTCGTCACTGATGTGGGTGCCAAAGTTGGGCCCACAGAAGTAAAACACGGAACACGGATTAGATGTAAGAAAGATATATTAACAACAGGTTACAGAGATAGTGTAAGCAGAGCTTACTATAAGTTAGTGTCCAACACTGGTAGTCGTACTAGACTCTCCCTGTCAGTCTCTTTCACTCTCTTGTAGTGTGCTATGTCGCCTACTTAATATAGGCCTGGAAGAGTCTATTGTGTAGGTAGTTTCCGGTCTCACAATAGTTAGTGATGTCTGATTTCGGCATTTACTTATTTTAAAAGAACTGTGATGTTGGTTCCAATACCTTTTGAATTCATGTCTTGTGCATCCAATTAAACTTTGTCTGGATCCTCAATAGATGAGATATTGCATTGGTACATTTATGATTCAGTGCGGTGTTTATTATTAAGAGGGCAGTTTTGAGGATTTGTACAGTTACATAATTTTCCTTTATCTTCATTTCTTTTTATTTTACTCTCTAAAAGTTTTTACTAAAGATATTAGCATTGTGTTTTTTCAATAATCATTTTTAAGTAAATTAATTTTAAGGTATTTTTATTAAAAATTTTACTGAGTTGACCGCGTCTCTAGAAAAATGTTTAACGATTAATGCAAGGAATATTTCTCCTGATTTATTTTTTTGCTACGATCTGTTGTAGATATATTAGTATTTACCAATTTTTGAGTATATATTCATCTTGTTTATAATTAGTATGCATTTCATTACGATATAGGAGATCAATATGTTTGGTATTAGTTGAAGCAGTATTATGTTCTATTTGCTTAGTATTGAAACTTCTAAGAAAGAATCTTATTTGTTCATCAATTAAATAGTTTGGAAAGCTATTATTAATAAGTGTTTGTCTTATATTCTTTAGTTCACTGTAAAAGTTCTGTTTTGTAGATGGTTTAGTTTCTGCACGATGTATTAGATTTTTTATAATTGCTATTTTGTAGTAATATGGACATTCGCTCTTGTAGTTAACTGTACATGAATTTATGCTTGTAGGTTTTTTTTATGGCGAAATAGTAAATTTGTTATTATTTGTTTTTATCAATATGTCAAGAAAGGGAATTTTATTATTAGTATTAAGTTCATACGTGAATTTGAGGACAGAATTATCTTGAAAACGTTTTTGAAGTTGAAGTATTTCATCTGTATTTTTAACTAACATCGGGATATCATCAACGTATCTTAGACAGATGGATGTTTTTTAAAATCTATAAATATATATATTTATAAATATTTATATATATATAAATATATGCTTAACATCTCTGTTATTTTGCATTGTAAACTGTTTTATTTACACCAAAAGAATATATATATATATATATATATATATATATATATATATGCAAAAACACATGTGTAAATTTAATTGAAACAAAACGAATAATTCCATTATTATATGTTAGTATTTCGTATGTTCATTCCACGAAGTCGTTCCTTGCAGCTTGACCACAGATTCTCGATTGGATTTAAATTTAGGAGAGTTTCTGAGCCAGTCAGTAGGACTTTGATTTGCTCACCGGTAAGGCTTGCCAGGGTGTTCGTGCAGTGTTACAATTTTCCTATACTTCCTTGGAGTAACGTCCATTGCAGACAATGGCCTTAGGACAATTAATCGACAGTCGAGACAATAGTGATGCAATAACGGATTACACAATACTTTTCAAGGACAAATAAATTTCATCATACACCCCGAAAATAGATACATATTACTGCATATCCCTGCAAATAACGAAATCCGAGGGTAGAATAGAAATCGATTTTACACCCTTTCACTCCAGTGGATCTAAAATTGAACAAATATTGAAAGATAAGAAGCTAAAGCAGTTGTTTCAATTAATCTCTACAAAGGTGTATATGTATATGTATATATATATATATGTTGATAATATTAGTGGTAATATATATATATATATATATATATATATATATATATATATATATATATATATATATGAATCTAGTTAAAGATCAATCACCAGGACAGAGCAAGAATGTAATATAAAAGACTCAAACGATAATATTCCATGGTTATAATTTATTACATTGAAATCGTAATTACGATCCAATTCATCAGACCAACAAATTAAAAAAGCATTAATGTTTGAGTCTTTTATATATATATATATATATATATATATATATATATATATATATGTGTGTGTGTGTGTGTGTGTGTGTGTGTGTGTGTGTGAACACTTGCACATACATTTATTTATATTTATTTCATAATGTGTGTGTATATATATATATATATATATATATATATATATATAGTTAGGAATATAAATCGATAAGCCATAAGAATAAAGTAGCGCAGAGACAGACACACACATAGAGACACACATATGTGTTCAGCCGTTTCTGTCGCGTTTACTTATACGAGTTGAGTTTAATCTTTGAAACAGTCATATAACAGGATCAACCAAGTATCCTTTGTTTGTTACGACGACGAAGGTAAGGTCGACGAAAATGTAACACCAGAGGGGAAAATGTCGCGTCGTTTGTGACAGCGGGAGAGGCAACAACATCACTTGCGACAAGGTGCTGGGTGTGGACACGATGATATTTTGGCTATGTTTGGTCTATTCTTTCAGCTTTGTAAGCAAAACAAAATGCGGAAAAAGAAATAAGCAAGAAATAAATAAATAAAAAAAAATAAAAATACATGAATAAAATTTGTTTTCCAAGAATTCGGTTAGATATTGCTTGTCTGCATGCCTATGGTTTCCGTCGTCGTTATAAAATGAGAAAACAAAACAAAAAAAACAAAAAACTATGCAAAAAGCAACGAGGTCTGCTTTATTCTTCCTTCAGGTATATATTTGTCTCAGAGCTTAGGCATACTATATATATATATATATATATATATATATATATATATATATATATATATATATATGTGTGTGTGTGTGTGTGTGTGTGTGTGTGCACGCACACACTATACACAAACATGGAGATAGTTTTAAGAAGATACAGGGCTCATAAAAAGATAAGAACAAAGTCCTCCTTCCTTTGCCCTTTCTTTGACTAATCCTAATTGTTTTATTACATCTTAAGCAGAAGGATATTTTCTCCACAAGTCCAAGGACAATTTGGATTACTACTACAGACAAAAAACAGTGGTTAAACATCGGAAAACATAAGGAAAATTAAATCCTTTTAATATGTGGAAATAAACACTCCTTGCCTGATTAAGACCGAAAACACGTGTAGCAAATATATGGAAAATAAATATTTATTTAAAAAGTCCAGATTATAAGCAAACCTATCTACTTCTGTATCTCCCTATATTTCTGAGATATAATGTACACTATTTACATTATTCGGACTATTGTGCTCATCTTTGTCGCCATATTTATCACAACGTTTCGGCCTTTCAGTATCTGTCTATATTTCTATTATGGGGTCCACACCTTTTTCATATAAGTGGACTCTACCAAGTGTACCTGGACTGCTGCCATTAAATACCCAGAGTTACAGTCAGTGAGGGTAGTCGGTAGACAGCAGGAGTAGTCAGCAGTCGGATAGTGTGAGATAACCTCTTGCAGAAGTCAGTTACAAGCACGTAGACTCTAAGAAAGTCCTACTTCGAGACTGTATATATCTATCTGTATTTGCTACTAACCACGTTCCTGGACTTACTAACAGTATTACTCTTTGTATGATTGTGTAAATACATTTTATTTCTTGTATTTAATTATTGCATTTGTCATTCCTTGGAGACCGGATTGATCTCGGAATCCACAACAACTTGGCGAACGAGGCTTCGAAACTCACGCGGATAACCACAACAACTTGGCGAACGAGGATTCGAAACTCACGCGTTTAACCACAACTTGGCGAACGAGGATTCGAAACTCACGCGGATAACCACAACAACTTGGCGAACGAGGATTCGAAACTCACGTGGATAACCACAGCAACTTGGCGAACGAGGATTCGAAACTCACACGAGGAAAGAAAAACTTTTCGTACGTCTAACAACAAACAACTTGGCGAACACACGCGGAAAAAAAAAACAACAAAAGAAAAATCCTTCCTTCGTCGTCCACAACAACTTAGCGACAAACAATTTCGAGTAGTAAAAATACATACAACTGAGTTATCATGGAAGATTTTAAAAATATGTTGGTAGAACTGATAAAATACCAAAATGATCAACAGTTACAGCTACAAGAAAAATGGCAAAAGCAATTATTACAAACGCAAAAGGAAAATCAAGATAGACAAACAGAGATCCAGTAACTAATATTGAAAGTAGCGGGCAACAAGCAATTAGATATTGAAAAAGAAGCAACATTTTCGCAAGACGCAGTGTGGAATACGATAGAGATTTTCAAATATTCTCTAGATGAGGACAAAAATTTTGGAGATTACTTCAGAAGACATGAAGACATCTTTAACATAGACTGTCAAAATTGGACAGAAGCAAAAAAGCTACGTCTATTGCTTAGAAAATTAGGAACTGAAGAATATACAAAGTTCGTGGATTATATCTTGCCAAAAAGACGAACGAATTAAAATTTGACGAAGCAGTGACCTGTCTTAAAGAACTCTTCAGCCCCAAAACATCACTCTTCCATAGGAGGTGGAAATGCCTTAACCTGGTAAAGGGCGATAATGAGGATTATTCCACGTTTGCCGCAATCGTAAATAAACATTGTTACGACTTCAAACTAGCGGAATTAACACCGGACAATTTTAAATGCCTCATCTTTGTTCAAGGGCTAGTTTCTACAAAAGATAGCGAAATGCGTAGAAGAATGCTTGCAAAATTACAAAATGAACCGGGTCTAACATTACAGCAATTATTGGAAGATTGTCAGAGATGTTTAAACATAAAGAAAGACGAAAAGGACATTGAAAAATCAGCTGTTTCTCATATACGTAAGTTAAACAAAAGTCTACGTTCTTCACCCTCCCCGGAAAGAAAACTAAAATTTTACGACAATAAAAAAAGATTCTCACCCTCCCCGGAATGAAAAATAAAATTTTATGATAAGAGAAAAAGTACAACATACAGAACAAATTATGAGGAATATCGAAACAAATATAAGCCCCCTCCATCAGCATGTTATCGATGTGGAGGATTACATTGGAACACGGATTACCGCTTCAGATATAAAAACTGTCTTGAATGTGGTAAAAAAGGCCACAAGGCATCCCAATGTAGAAATAGAAAAGATACTAATAGAATAAGAGCTACAAGGATGAATAACGATGACAACAGCAATGTAAGGAAATATGAGGAACTGGAAATTTAAAAAAAAAGGATTAAATTACAACTGGATTCGGGTTCCGACGTCACGATAACCAACTTACAGACATGGAAAAAACTCAACAGACCTACCATGTTACACACTCAAAAAATTGCCAAGTCGGTTACAGGCAAACGAATAAAATTTGAGGGAGAAATAATAGTGAATGTTAAATTTCACGGCAAAACAAAAAAAAACTTAAGATATACGTCATGAAAGATACTGAAAATTTAGTAGGTATCGACTGGATGCAGAAATTCAACGTTTGGGACCTACCTATCAACTCGTTTTGCAAAAGGTTAGAGATTGAACCATCCGATAATATAAAATTGAAGGAAGAATTATACAAGCAATTTCCTGAGGTATTTTCAAGCGGGTTGGGACGATACAACAAATTTAAGGCAAAATATAATTAAAAGAAAACGTCCAACCAATTTTTAAAAAGAAGCGAAATGTACCGTTTGCTACTACAGAAAAAATAGACAAAGAATTGGAGAGACTTGAACAAACTGGGATTCTATCTAAAACAGAGTTTAGTGAGTGGGCTGCGCCGGTGGTTTACATAAAAAAGAAGTCAGAAGAAATTCGCGTATGCGCAGATTTTTCGACGGGACTCAACAAAGCAATAAAAGACCACCATTATCCACTACCAATCCCAGAGGAGGTATTTACAAAGCTCAACGGCGGTAAGATATTTTCAAAAATAGATCTTAGTGAGGCTTATTTACAAATCCCAGTACAAGAAGAGAGTACGAATATCCTTTCCATTAATACGCAGAAAGGGTTATACAAGTTCAACAGACTATCATTCGGAATAAAAGTTGCACCTGCAATTTTTCAGCAAACGATGGACACAATGCTGACGGGCCAGAATTTCGCGACGGTTTATCTGGATGATATTCTAATTAAGAGCGACAATGTTGAAGAGCACACATCACACATAAAAGAAGTTTTTAGAAGACTTCAGGACTTCGACTTCAAAGTAAAAGGAGAAAAGTGTGATTTTTTTTTCGCCAATAGTCCGAATAATGTAAATAGTGCCTATCTACTTCTGTTGAGTATTAATAATTAGTAACAAAAATGTGAGTTTAAGCGGCGATGTTGGAAGTATAGAGTTGAAGTAAACTTTAGAAGGAATCGGAAGCCACTCCTAAACAGAAAACAATGTATTGACCTCTATTATTTTTCAAAAGACCAGCTTTATAATAAACAAATCTACTCCATTGACACTTTTTTTCTACTTTTTCTTTCTCCTCCAGCCAATCTTTGCGAAGCCAAACAGCGATAGGAGCATGTTTTAGTGAAACTGGAAGCTTCTAGTCCCGAACCCGCACATGCGACGAATTTAGTCATGAACGCCATTATCATACAGGAGGATGCGATCAGCAAAGAAATGAAATTTTTCGATACGAGATTAAGACGACGACGACAAATAATAAAGTTAAATGCTCGTTTATATGCAATAAGAAAATCAAATGTTCATTTATTTTGACTCTATTCGGAGTTTTGAGGGAATTTCATCCATTCTTCAATGTAAAGTTTTAAAACTTGCAAATCAATTCTGGTGGATTTAAATATCCGAAACAGAGTTTCTTTCTTTCTTTCTTTCTTTCTTTCTTTCTTTCTTTCTTGTTCTTCTTGTTCTTCTTCTTCTTTTTATTATTATTATTATTATTATTATTGCCCTATTTTTTGATATCGAGCACTGTAAAGACTCTTGCCAAAAAACGTTATCTTCAAGATTATACTGGTCAAAAGATTTTTGGCAAAGCGTAAATATCAATTTTGTCCAGTGAAATTCTAAATGATGAAATGAGTCATGCTAAAAAATTCCAATTTGTCATAGATTTTTCAAAATTTGTTCTGCAATATAATATTTATGCATTCTTTAATATATCCATATATATATATATATATATATATATATATATATATATATATATATATATATATATGGATATATACAAGGTAATCCGTAATAAACTAACAACAAAAACAACAGGATTTTCCCAACCATGTAACAACAAAAGAAGTTTATGCTGCAACCACATTAAACACACGAATTCATTCACTAGCTCAGTCACTAAATCTACTTTCAAAATCTACCACGATTCTAACTGTAGAAGTCATAACATAATTTACTTCCTAGAATACACACTATGCCAGAAACAATATGCAGGAAAATCTGAATGGCCCTTTCACTACAGAATTAATAATTATCGTAATCGAATTAAGTCGACTACCCATGAAAGATTATTACCTGTAGAACAACATTTCCGCCTGGAAAAACACGATTTCAAAATCCATTTCAAATTCACTATAATTGAGAGAATAGAAAAGTTCAGAGAAGATAACATTAGCAATAATGAAAATATGAAAATAAGTGGCTACAACGTCTAAAAACACACTATCCAGCCGGGCTAAACCATAAATCTAACAATATAGATAGTGTTAATATATAACAGTACAAATCAAAACCTACCCACATTTCTCGCCCACACAAGACAGACATGCTTACGGAGGTTTTGAGGCCTCACACTTATACACTTATACACACACCCACACGAATATACACACTTACACACATCATATTCACTCACTCCCTAATGAGCCAAATGATAACACACACCAACAGCAATATACACGCTTACACATATACTCACTCACTTCCTAAGAACCAAATAACACACACACAAACACTTAGAGACACATCCCCTCTCCAGGACCAATAAAACTGTCAAACTGATTTGGGAATTCAGAGCAGTATAGAACCATGAAGCTCTTATCTCAAACAACAACTTAAAAAAGACTGTTTGACCAACACAAGGAATGTTAAAAGATTCATGTTAAAAAGATAAGAAAATAAAAAAAACAAATGAAAACTACAGACAAAGTTCATTTTCTCCATCAAGACATTCATTTCTGTAGTTTACTGATACCAGCAAGCAGAAATATTTCTTCTCCCGATGATGGCCATTTCGGCCGAAACTAGTCGAGGAAACTAAATGAAATAATAATAAAAAAAATGAAAGAATATTAATCTTCAACCTAGTGTGTCTGAAGATTTTAATTTTTTAATATTTTTTATTGTTCAAAATATATGTATATATATATATATATATGTGTGCGTGTGTATGTTTGTGTGCACGTATGTTTGTGCGCGTGTGTGCGTGTGCGCGTGTGTGTATGCGCGTGTGTGTTTGTTTTGTGTGTGTGTGTGCGTGTGTGTCCCCGAGCAATTTCAACTAGTCATTTAGACATACAGAATATTCGAACAATTTCTACATACTTTATGCCAGAAAAGACAAAAAAAACACCCCCAAAAAACAAAAAAAATCAAAACAAAAAACCCACTAGGAATGCAATAAAAATTAAATAAAAAACAACCACAATAACTTGTCAGTATTTTTTAACGAAACGTGTGTGTAGAGCGATTGCGGCCCAAATATACAGTTATATATATGTATAAACGGCAGTTGTCTGTATGTATGTGTGTCCGGGTAAATCTAAAAAAAACTACAATAGTTCTAACAAGCGAATATATATACAGACTCATTATCCCGCAAACCAGATTTCTGTAAAAAACAAATTATCATCGTAAGATTTATATTTACGAAGATGTTTTAAAATTAAAATGCATCAGAATGCATTCGAAATTCTCAGAATTAAGAAGTAAAAACGAATGCTAAGAATTCTTATTCTCAAATCACATTACCGTTCGATTTTACTTTTTTACTCTGCTAAACGCTATCCAAGGACGTATTTTTAAAATTTCTATTCTCTTTAATTTATTTTCAGGTCTCTAGTAAATAAAAGTATAACTTTAAAAAAATGAATATTAAAACAACAAAATAAATTTAAAAGAAAAATATTAAATACAATCATCTGAAAAAAATTCGATATCCGTTTATTCAAATATTGTGTGTCCGGCTAAAACAGCTAAATAAAATAAGTAAACTAAATTAAGATATATTTAAACATATTTAATTTAATCATTTTAAAGCAACAACAATAGCAAACCTTACTTTTTCAAAAAATAATATTTACTCTTTATTTTGGAGGGGATTATTATTAATAAAAAAAAGTAAATAAACATAAGTTAAGAATTTAAGATATATTTAAACAAGAATTTATTTTAATATCTGTAGTCAATAAAAGCGTAACGTTAACAAATGAATATTAAAACAACAAAGTCAACTTAAAAGAAAAATATTATTAAATACAATTATTTGACAAAAGTTTAAATATTTACTTATTGAAATATTCGAGTGCGTGTGTGTGTGTGTCCGACTACACGATGAAAATACAGACAAACGGACTTCTGATGCAAAGGCAAAATAAAAAATAATCTGCAGCCCCCACCCCCAATCTTCCAAATCGTCAGCGATACATTTTAAAATTTTGCAGGCTTAGCGGAACGAGTCGTATTAGTTCTCAAAGTGACCGCCTGGCGGCGGTGGTGAGCCTTTCAGTTGTAAACAAAAGTGGAAAGTACGATACATTGTTTGCGTGCGGGAGAAAATACGCGTGAGAAATCTATTATTTATTTTATTTTGTTTAATATATCTACATTAATATATATTTATTTATGCCATATATAGATGCTTATAGTATTTATATATGATCATAACCTACTGGGGTATAGTTACTACAATTGTTTTTAAATAATCCCTTCTCAACTACGGACGATCGACTTTTGACGGACCCCTTATTAGTCCGTTGATGAGAGGTTTGTCTGTATATACAGACTCAGTATCACCCTAAAGAGCACTTGTTTGTATGCATGTGTGTGTGTACTATTGACTTATTAATATTTTTCGTCCATCTTATCGAAAATAATTATAAGGGAGGCAAATCAACTTAAAGTAGTAAATTTATGAGTGATTATTTCTCTTAATCATTTTGATAATCTATACAAAAATATTTATCCGCAATTACTTAAGATTTGTTCCCGAGGAAAAGCGTTTAATTAATCAGTTACTTTACTCCTACGTTTCTTCGATTACAATCTTATTTGTTCAAGACTTTCTTGTGAGGTAATCAGATACCTTCGTCTATTAAGCGATCATCTCGTTTCAACTTGAGCATCTTTGAGATAAATGCGATTTATATAATACCAGGAGTAATCATGTATCAGAGATACCATTAAATGTCTAAAAAATATAAAATGGACATTACAATTAGACGGTTTATTGGCCTCTATTTTGGTTGTGAATTCTTTATCTCCTCTTTATTGACTCTCAATACAATGTTTCTAGATGTTTGTGTCATTGCATCTCACTATTAAAACTTTATTGCCGTCATTATTGACAGCACGGGTGCACTAGTAATAATATTAGGTTGGTGCAAAAATAATGTCGGTTTTTGACGTTAAAAAATACGTCAAAAAGCGACATTATTTTTGCACCAACGTAATAATAAACACATTACAAACGAATTTTATTGAATTGGTTGAATTAATGGGATGGAAGTGTTTGATAAACAATTGATGGCTGGAAATTGAAACGTTTTAGCCGTAAGGGGCCACTATATATTTGACGACCCCATTTTAATCCCCAGACATTTATCGATACCCTAGGTAGCTCCGTCGACACTCATAGATGATATTGACCCATTTTAGGGAGCCTGGTTTAAAAGTTATCGCCTACCAAAATGAAATATTTTGCTGTTTTAACGTTCGTTCTAATGCTCTTGGGAAAAAA
The DNA here is from genome assembly GCA_963932145.1 of Acanthosepion lycidas. Taxonomy (NCBI): domain Eukaryota; kingdom Metazoa; phylum Mollusca; class Cephalopoda; order Sepiida; family Sepiidae; genus Acanthosepion; species Acanthosepion lycidas. The sequence continues at coordinate 93,859,267 of OZ010592.1, read as the reverse complement.
CATTAATCTAATTCTTATAAACCAAGCTATAGGTTTAATGAGATGATAGACTAGGCTATCTAGCTTTGTTGGCAGCCCCTCAAGAAGAAGAGAAGGAATCTATTAAACATTGATTTATTTCAAAAGCGATGAGCGTTATTGACTGCCGTAATCAACACGAGGACGCCAATTAATGTGTTCTAATAGTTTTCTATTTCGATACACCGTGGGGTATTATCATCAAGGAGAGAGTTTCACATGAACGATACCAGAATACCCATCAGTTGAAGGGCGCCGTTCGGAGAGTTTCGTAAAATATCGCACAGGACATGGTGCCGCTTTATTTTGTGCCACAGAAATGCTGGTATTCATTCAGACCTTCTGAATGTGTGACAGCGTCAATGAAAGTCACTAAACTGAATCCAGTACATGTACTTTGTATTATTGTATTACTTGTTCTATTGTTGACATTACTTTTTAGTGAGGGTGACAAGACTTTCTGATAACCCTGTAGATTTGGTTGAAATGTATCCGTTTTTCTGATGACTCTGTTTGATGAGCGAAGACTTTCGAAATTAACAAAAGATCTTACTTAATTTTAATTCAGTTGGGTCCTCATCCAAATTTAAATCTTAGACAGAGACAGATACAGAGATATCAGGAAATGCGAGTATTGGGCGTTATCGGCTGCCGTAACCGTAACGTCAATTAATGTGTTCGAGTCTTACCGAGTTTCTTATTTACTATTTACGAGACTTTATTTCATTAAACAAAAAATAATAATTATTGTTTTATAGTAGATTTAATACTGTTGGCATATCTGCTCTGGTGCACCAGCTGTTTATTTCGAGGTTTCGAAAAAATACAAAGAATGATCTGCAATGTGATAGGTCCTGACTTGGAATCTCGACTCCAGTCACTTTCTCACAGACATGATGTGGCTTCCCTCTGTCTTTTCTACGAATATTCTCATGGAAGCTCTTCTGTCTAGTTTTTTTTCCCTGCTGCCCCGACTACACGAATTTCAGCGTTGCCATATCGAGTGTTCCTTCTGTATATCGAGAGATTCTTGATAAAATGCAAAGGAGGATTTGTAACGTAAACCGTCCTGACCAGGCATGTTGACAGTGTCACTTTCCCAAAGAATTGACGTACCTTCCCTCTGTCTGTTCTACAAATATTCTCATGGAAACTCCTCTGTCGAGTTTTTTTTCCTGTTGCCTCTACTACATGAATTTAAACGTGCTACTAGACTGGCATCTAGGTCCCATAATCCTACCGTTCTAATACATAAATGTAACAGCCATTTCTATTACAACAGCTTCTTTTTTCGCACTACTCTCTTTCGTTTACTACCGATAACTATAATCTTCAAAAATTTAAATGCAATGTCAATCGTCATCTTCTGATGTTTTGGACCTCGTTCATCTTTTATCCTTTCCTCATTCCTTCTAGACGCAGTTATTTTTCTGTCTATATTCCTGAGATGAGGTATTATGTACAGTATTTACATTATTCGGACTATTGTCCTCATCTTTCTCGCCATATTTATTACAACGTTTCGGCCGTTCAGTATCTGTTTATATTTCTGAGATGAGGTATTATGTACACTGTTTACATTATTCTGGCTATTGTCCTCATCTCTGTCGCCATATTTAGTACGTTTCGGCTGTTGTACCCTCCCACCTTCTTCAGGTGGTTGGAATATCGAACTGAACCCTTTATTTCACACACTGGGATAGACTGTTCTAGTTCCACGTGCCATGTTTAATGGATGTCAGTTATCAGTTATCTTCTGGTAATTCCCTTGACCAAGCTCTCCACCGCCTTAACCAGGTATTGAACTCACATTCTTTGGTTCAAGGACATATGGCACAGTGGATAAAGGCGTTAGTTAGATCATATGGCGGCAAAGATGAGGACAATAGTCTGAATAATGTAAATAATGCAGTTATTTTTCTCTCATCTTTACTTTGTGTAACACCCTGCGAACCAATGACACTCCAGCCCTGAAATTCTTAAAAAAGAAGAAAAAATATATAAGACGGTCAGTAAAAAATTAATTCCTGTTCTTTTTTTAATTTCAAAGTTATTAATAATCGTAGAAATAAGTGTTATTAAAGAGTTCCGAAGCTTTACTACCAGTCGAGCTGCAGCAACAAAAAAACTGCCAGCCCGCTACCCTCATAATAAAAATCCGCAGACAGAGATGAGACCTATCTAGAAAAAGAAAAATAAGACAGATGATTATTGAAGAAAGAAACTTAAACTTCATGTTAGACAATGTTTCTCGACAGAATCTATCGTACACATTTATGAATTTACCATTCTTCTACACATTGAATATAGCTGTCACATCTTCTGTTATGTATTTAGAGATGTTCTATTAAATCCAATGAAGAATCTGCAATGTTATCGATCTTGATCTGGCATTTCGGGCTCAGTTATTTTTTCACCTCCTTAATTTCCTAATTTTCACTAGGGATTATTCTCCCTATACTGTAAATACTGGGCGACTTCTCGCCTCGTTCTCTTTTACATTTCTTCATTTCTGCGACCACAATGTAAGTTTTAGAAGATCCGCGTCTTCCCATTTCTGAAAGACGTCATGAACATTATACACACATACACGTACGTACGAACATTCACCAAAGAACAAACACAAATGTTCAAACGCACACAAATGTTAATGTTTATGTCCATTGTAAAATTGTGCTGTTTAATACATACATACACACATACATACATATATATATATATATAGTTTATGAAAAACCGGGTAATACGTATGGGTAGACCCAAGGAGGATAAAATCCAGAGAGCTCAATGTAAATCCAGACCAAATAATTTAAATAAAAATAGACCATTTTAAGGTTCCATGTAATAAATTATTTCACCACAGCCCTTTTAAAAGGACTGCGGGTCAAATGTTGAAACGAAAAATGAAAAGAAACTTAGACATTTTTGACGGGCCGTATTAAGCATATGTAAATTAACGAAATGAGGAAGTGAGGTGGGAGAGAGAAGACATGAGTGAGTTAGATGTAATTTAATATTTCTATTCTTTCATACTTACAATTACTTGAGGAGGTCCAGACATTGACACATTTAAATGGTTAACTTAACGGAAGTTATATATTGATATAGAAGGGGTAGAGGAGAAAAAAGACATAAAAAGAAAAAAGAGAGAAGGAAGTCATGAGAGAAGGTGTCACTAATTTTCTTTGTAAAGAACAGCCTCGAAAAAGATATATATATATATATATATATATATATATATATATATATATATATCGGTCTTGTTTGTTTTCTTTGCATTTTCTTTTGGACTTAACTTGGGTTCGGCAATTTTCTTGTAGTTGGACCTTCTAGCAGGAATAAATAGCACGTGTCTCTAATACAACAACACGCAAACAAATCCACACCGGTCCCCTACAAGCTTTCGATTAACAAATTTAAGTACTAGATTGGTAACTAGTTGAACCGCACAACTAAAAACTAAAAACAAAAAATAATAATCAAGATAAGTTTTCATTAAATATATCGCAGACATTTTCACAATCAAAGAGCATGCGCATAAAAATCTACTTTAGGAGAAAAGATTCCTTCTATAATTAAGAAAATCTGAAGTCTTCGTATAATATTTTCACTGATGACAATTTGATTAACAGACACTGCTGTGTGTGATTTGTTTCTAATTTATTAATTTGACGAAGCAAAAATTTGAATGCATTGTTAATTGTTATCGTCTGCCTTTTTAATTCTTGTTTTTTTATTGTTCGGTTCTCTTAAGTTTTTTCCTCTTATTCTTTCACACTCAGTTATTCATTGTGTCTTAGTGGCTTTATTGCCTTCCTTGAGGTGAAATAATAAAAAAAAGCAGAGCAGAAATCATATCAAAATGAACACAACAATTTCAACATTCAAGATGTTGCCTTCGTCATAGTCTTTTTCATTTACAATCAGTGGTTAAATAGTAAGTATTGTTCTTATTAAATTATAGCACATTTATTGGTAGAAGTCCACAGATTATATCAAAGTGAACATATAATTCTCAAGATGTCTCAGAATAGTCTCTTTCTTTCTCAGTCATAAAATTCCACCTTTGAATGAGGGTATATATATAACCACCTCGAAGAATTTTATTGGATAATTTCTTAGCAATTTGTTGAATTGACTCTTTCATATACAGAACGCACCTATTCCTGCGTGCCTCCTTCATGGGCTCAAAATGTTGAACGTATAAAGGAGCAACGTTTGCGCTCTAGGCTGGCTAATGCTGTCTAGTCATATGACGTGACTCTCTTTCAGCTGCTATGGGGTCTTGCATCGTCACGTTGCAGATTGCATTACTAATCTTCAAATGTGTCAGCTTGAAGCAGCGCAGTGATTTTCTAAACGTTCACTAACTTCATGTGAATGTTTGTAGCACTTACTCCTTCTGATAACAGACACACACACACACACACACACATATGTGTGTGTGTATGTGTTTGTACATATATGCATATATCATATTTTACATATATATATATATATATATATATATATATATATATATATATATAAATACATAAATGCGAGCAGAAATAGATTGCTAGATATCAAGAGGATGACAGATAGATAGATATTGATATAATTGACAGGCAGATGTGGACATACTGTGATAGATAAATGAGAAAAGGATGGAGGAGATATTTTGATTGATCAATTGATTGATTTATTGATTAACAATATATGGACGGAAAACGACATCGTCTTGCCATTTTCATTAATAAAATACAATACAGGAATTCTGCCAACACCCTCCAGTAATGGTTGCATCATTATATATATATATATATATATATATATATATATATGTGTGTGTGTGTGTGTGTGTGTGTGTGTTGGGCTCTCCTACCGTGAATGATAAATAAATGAGGGACACCATTTAATGTTACCTTTCGTTTTACAGTTATGCCTACTGGCAGGGGTTATTGTGGAGAAAATCAGGTAAGGGAAACACATTTTCTTTGTGCTTTCTTAAGTGTGATACTAGCCCAGCGTTGCTGCGGGAAACAAAGCCACATTGACAGATAAAATTTGTTAAAGCAGGATTTTGATGGTATCTCTGCTCCAGAGCTTGATGAAGCTGATCATTGTGCTTCAGTCTACTGTCTTCAAAACCCTTTAACTTAATTTTCGGTTTGATGCTTGGGCTTCCCAGGTTTTCAGATCAAAGTTGAGACGTTTCAAATTGTCATTCAATTTGTCTTTGTAGGATAAGAGTGGACGTCCAACTAAACGCTTGGAGTTTGTTAGTCGTCCATACAGCATACTTTTTGGAAGCCTATGAGCATCCATTCTCACAACATTACAACCTCACATACTTTCTAGAATGGTTTCAATGTCTGTCATGTTGTTACATTGTCTATCAGTATTCCACTATTCTTGACACTGTCATCTCATTTGCACGCACACACACACACACACACACACATATATATATATATAGTCGACTCTCCCGTCGAATTCGACGTATGAGTGTCAAGCAGATTAGTTTCCAGGAAACCGACAGCCCAACAACAGCACATGAGATTTGATTATAGTGGTGAAGGTTTCGTGCAGGACCATCCACACTTTTTGAAGGGCCGAATACAGAGACCTGGTGCACTACGTGCCACAGGGTCCCCAAATTTTTTTTTTGTATTACAAAAACGATTACCGATCTTCTTATTCGAACACTGACATACCAGTAACGAGATATTTGTCAAAATATCCGGTTGAAGCATATGAAGAAAAAGGTGGGAATCGAACTCGTTTTGACGGTTTCATTTGCTAGACAGCTGAACGTGACACAACCTGATGCTTGTTTGACTATGAAGTCGCGAAACATTAATCTTTGCCTAGAATGGATCCTGGATAAATGGATCAGGACATTGCACACCATTTCTGGACGTTCTGTGAAATCATGTTTTTTTTTTTTTTTTTTTTTATTCCAATCTGTGTCCAGTACAGGAGACAAACTGTCTGCATGCAGATAAACAAAAAGGTTAGTAAGTAGACAAAAATAGAAAGAGGATGAGAATGCTTTCGAGTCGGATTTATTCAGTCTCTACGCCGAGTTTATTTACTCAACTCCCCACAGTGGCCAAAGGCGACACGCGTTTTTTTTTTAAATGTAGGACTGCATTTGGCTAATCCAAAAATTGCCCACTCTATTCGACCACTGTTACCCTCGCGTCGATATTCCAACCACCCTCCCTTTTTTTAGTGCAATGAAGTAGGTGCTGCCATTGGGTTAGAATCCTCGGAGCGCGTATCGTCATCATTAGTTATAAGGCAAACCGATACTACAATTTGATCCTGACATAGGGTCGATCATGAAAATTAGAAAAGCCTGACAGGATTTAATATTTATGGACACCATCTTAGCAACACAAGATATAAGATTATTGCAAAAGTTCGTGCCAGATTAGTAGATTTAATAAATTCACAAAAACATTTATTAATCAAGTACATAGTCTCCATTGTTTTTAAAAAAAACTGTCCGCCATCGTTCTACAAGCCGGTGGGTGCTATTTTATCTCAGAAACTTTGTGCATTTTGTTGAAGGAAGCTTGTGAGTTAGTTTTTCGACTGACTGTACAGAGTCAAATCTTTTATAATTTAAAATGTTCTACAGAGAACGGAACAAATCAAAATCTGAAGAATCCAAGTCACAACAATATGGTCTGTGCGAGAGAGTGAGGGTCTTATTTCATCTTTTAACATTCTGCAAGTTCTGGGAGAGTGAGGGTCTTATTTCATCTTTTAACCTTCTGCATATTCTGGGAGAGTGAAGGTCTTATTACATCTTTTAACCTTCTGCAAGTTATGGGAGAGTGAGGGTCTTATTTCATCTTTTAACCTTCTGCAAGTTCTGGGAGAGTGAGGGTCATATTTCATCTTTTAACCTTCTGCAAGTTCTGGGAGAGTGAGGGTCCTATTTCAGCTTTTAACATTCTGCAAGTTCTGGGAGAGTGAGGGTCTTATTACATCTTTTAACCTTCTGCAAATTCTGGGAGAGTGAGGGTCTTATTTCATCTTTTAACCTTCTGCAAGTTATGGGAGAGTGAGGGTCTTATTTCATCATTTAACATTCTGCAAGATCTGGGAGAGTGAGGGTCTTATTTCATCTTTGAAACTTCTGCAAGTTCTGGGAGAGTGAGTGTCCTATTTCATCTTTTAACATTCTGCAAGTTCTGGGAGAGTGAGGGTCTTATTTCATCTTTTAACCTTTTGCAAATTCTGGGAGAGTGAGGGTCTTATTTCATCTTTTAACCTTCTGCCAGTTCTGGGAGAGTGAGGGTCCTATTTCATCTTTTAACATTCTGCAAGTTCTGGGAGAGTGAGAGTCCTATTTCATCTTTTAAAATTCTGCAAGTTCTGGGAGAGTGAGGGTCCTATTTCATCTTTTAACTTTCTGCAAGTTCTGGGAGAGTGAGGGTCTTATTTCATCTTTTAACCTTCTGCAAGTTCTGGGAGAGTGATGGTTATTTTCATCTTTTAACCTTCTGCAAGTTCTGGGAGAGTGAGGGTCTTATTTCATCTTTTAACCTTCTGCAAGTTCTGGGAGAGTGAGGGTCTTATTTCATCTTTTAACCTTCTGCAAGTTCTAGGAGAGTGAGGGTCTTATTTCATCTTTTAACCTTCTGCAAGTTCTGGGAGAGTGAGGGTCTTATTTCATCTTTTAAACTTCTGCAAGTTCTGGGAGAGTGAGGGTCCTATTTCATCTTTTAACATTCTGCAAGTTCTGGGAGAGTGAGGGTCCTATTTCATCTTTTAACATTCTGCAAGTTCTGGGAGAGTGAGAGTCTTATTTCATCTTTTAACCTTCTGCAAGTTCTGGGAGAGTGAGGGTCCTATTTCAGCTTTTAACCTTCTGCAAGTTCTGGGAGAGTGAGGGTCATATTTCATCTTTTAACCTTCTGCAAGTTCTGGGAGAGTGAGTGTCTTATGTCATCTTTTAACCTTCTGCAAGTTCTGGGAGAGTGAGGGTCTTATTACATCTTTTAACCTTCTGCAAATTCTGGGAGAGTGAGGGTCTTATTTCATCTTTTAACCTTCTGCAAGTTATGGGAGAGTGAGGGTCTTATTTCATCATTTAACATTCTGCAAGATCTGGGAGAGTGAGGGTCTTATTTCATCTTTGAAACTTCTGCAAGTTCTGGGAGAGTGAGTGTCCTATTTCATCTTTTAACATTCTGCAAGTTCTGGGAGAGTGAGGGTCTTATTTCATCTTTTAACCTTTTGCAAATTCTGGGAGAGTGAGGGTCTTATTTCATCTTTTAACCTTCTGCCAGTTCTGGGAGAGTGAGGGTCCTATTTCATCATTTAACATTCTGCAAGTTCTGGGAGAGTGAGAGTCCTATTTCATCTTTTAAAATTCTGCAAGTTCTGGGAGAGTGAGGGTCCTATTTCATCTTTTAACTTTCTGCAAGTTCTGGGAGAGTGAGGGTCTTATTTCATCTTTTAACCTTCTGCAAGTTCTGGGAGAGTGATGGTTATTTTCATCTTTTAACCTTCTGCAAGTTCTGGGAGAGTGAGGGTCTTATTTCATCTTTTAACCTTCTGCAAGTTCTGGGAGAGTGAGGGTCTTATTTCATCTTTTAACCTTCTGCAAGTTCTAGGAGAGTGAGGGTCTTATTTCATCTTTTAACCTTCTGCAAGTTCTGGGAGAGTGAGGGTCTTATTTCATCTTTTAACCTTTTGCAAATTCTGGGAGAGTGAGGGTCTTATTTCATCTTTTAACCTTCTGCCAGTTCTGGGAGAGTGAGGGTCCTATTTCATCTTTTAACATTCTGCAAGTTCTGGGAGAGTGAGAGTCCTATTTCATCTTTTAAAATTCTGCAAGTTCTGGGAGAGTGAGGGTCCTATTTCATCTTTTAACTTTCTGCAAGTTCTGGGAGAGTGAGGGTCTTATTTCATCTTTTAACCTTCTGCAAGTTCTGGGAGAGTGATGGTTATTTTCATCTTTTAACCTTCTGCAAGTTCTGGGAGAGTGAGGGTCTTATTTCATCTTTTAACCTTCTGCAAGTTCTAGGAGAGTGAGGGTCTTATTTCATCTTTTAACCTTCTGCAAGTTCTGGGAGAGTGAGGGTCTTATTTCATCTTTTAAACTTCTGCAAGTTCGGGGAGAGTGAGGGTCCTATTTCATCTTTTAACATTCTGCAAGTTCTGGGAGAGTGAGGGTCCTATTTCATCTTTTAACATTCTGCAAGTTCTGGGAGAGTGAGAGTCTTATTTCATCTTTTAACCTTCTGCAAGTTCTGGGAGACTGAGTGTCCTATTTCATCTTTTTTCCTTCTGAAAGTTCTGGGGGAGTGAGGTTTCTATTTCATCTTTTAACCTTCTGCAAGTTCTGGGAGAATGAGGGTCTTATTTCATCTTTTAACCTTCTGCAGGCTTTGGGAGTGTGAGGGTCTTATTTCATCTTTTAACCTTCTGCAAGTTCTGGGAGACTGAGTGTCCTTTTTCATCTTTTAACCTTCTGAAAGTTCTGGGAAAGTGAGGGTCTTATTTCATCTTTTAACATTCTGCAAGTTCTGGGAGAGTGAGGGTCTTATTTCATCTTTTAACCTTCTGCATATTCTGGGAGAGTGAAGGTCTTATTACATCTTTTAACCTTCTGCAAGTTCTGGGAGAGTGAGGGTCTTATTTCATCTTTTAACCTTCTGCAAGTTCTGGGAGAGTGAGGGTCATATTTCATCTTTTAACCTTCTGCAAGTTCTGGGAGAGTGAGTGTCTTATGTCATCTTTTAACCTTCTGCAAGTTCTGGGAGAGTGAGGGTCTTATTACATCTTTTAACCTTCTGCAAATTCTGGGAGAGTGAGGGTCTTATTTCATCTTTTAACCTTCTGCAAGTTATGGGAGAGTGAGGGTCTTATTTCATCATTTAACATTCTGCAAGATCTGGGAGAGTGAGGGTCTTATTTCATCTTTGAAACTTCTGCAAGTTCTGGGAGAGTGAGTGTCCTATTTCATCTTTTAACATTCTGCAAGTTCTGGGAGAGTGAGGGTCTTATTTCATCTTTTAACCTTTTGCAAATTCTGGGAGAGTGAGGGTCTTATTTCATCTTTTAACCTTCTGCCAGTTCTGGGAGAGTGAGGGTCCTATTTCATCTTTTAACATTCTGCAAGTTCTGGGAGAGTGAGAGTCCTATTTCATCTTTTAAAATTCTGCAAGTTCTGGGAGAGTGAGGGTCCTATTTCATCTTTTAACTTTCTGCAAGTTCTGGGAGAGTGAGGGTCTTATTTCATCTTTTAACCTTCTGCAAGTTCTGGGAGAGTGATGGTTATTTTCATCTTTTAACCTTCTGCAAGTTCTGGGAGAGTGAGGGTCTTATTTCATCTTTTAACCTTCTGCAAGTTCTGGGAGAGTGAGGGTCTTATTTCATCTTTTAACCTTCTGCAAGTTCTAGGAGAGTGAGGGTCTTATTTCATCTTTTAACCTTCTGCAAGTTCTGGGAGAGTGAGGGTCTTATTTCATCTTTTAAACTTCTGCAAGTTCGGGGAGAGTGAGGGTCCTATTTCATCTTTTAACATTCTGCAAGTTCTGGGAGAGTGAGGGTCCTATTTCATCTTTTAACATTCTGCAAGTTCTGGGAGAGTGAGAGTCTTATTTCATCTTTTAACCTTCTGCAAGTTCTGGGAGACTGAGTGTCCTATTTCATCTTTTTTCCTTCTGAAAGTTCTGGGGGAGTGAGGGTTCTATTTCATCTTTTAACCTTCTGCAAGTTCTGGGAGAATGAGGGTCTTATTTCATCTTTTAACCTTCTGCAGGCTTTGGGAGTGTGAGGGTCTTATTTCATCTTTTAACCTTCTGCAAGTTCTGGGAGACTGAGTGTCCTTTTTCATCTTTTAACCTTCTGAAAGTTCTGGAAAAGTGAGGGTCTTATTTCATCTTTTAACATTCTGCAAGTTCTGGGAGAGTGAGGGTCCTATTTCATCCTTTAACCTTCTGCAAGTTCTGGGTGAGTGAAGGTCTTATTTCATCTTTTAACCTTATGCAAGTTCCGGGAGCGAGAGGGTCTTATTTCATCTTTTAACCTTTTGCAAATTCTGGGAGAGTGAGGGTCTTATTTCATCTTTTAACCTTCTGCAAGTTCTGGGAGAGTGAGCGTCCTATTTCATCTTTTAACATTCTGCAAGTTCTGGGAGAGTGAGAGTCCTATTTCATCTTTCAAAATTCTGCAAGTTCTGGGAGAGTGAGGGTCTTATTTCATCTTTTAACCTTTTTCAAATTCTGGGAGAGTGAGGATCTTATTTCATCTTTTAACCTTCTGCAAGTTCTGGGAGAGTGAGGGTCCTATTTCATCTTTTAACCTTCTGCAAGTTCTGGGAGAGTGAGGGTCCTATTTCATCTTTTAACATTCTGCAAGTTCTGGGAGAGTGAGGGTCTTATTTCATCTTTTAACCTTTTTCAAATTCTGGGAGAGTGAGGGTCTTATTTCATCTTTTAACCTTCTGCAAGTTCTAGGAGAGTGAGGGTCTTATTTCATCTTTTAAACTTCTGCAAGTTCGGGGAGAGTGAGGGTCCTATTTCATCTTTTAAAATTCTGCAAGTTCTGGGAGAATGAGAGTCTTATTACATCTTTTAACCTTCTGCAAGTTCTGTGAGAGTGAGTGTCTTATTTCATCTTTTAAACTTCTGCAAGTTCTGGGAGAGTGAGGGTCCTATTTCATCTTTTAACCTTCTGCAAGTTCTGGGAGAGTGAGGGTCCTATTTCATCTTTTAACCTTCTGCAAGTTCTGGGAGAGTGAGGGTCCTATTTCATCTTTTAACATTCTGCAAGTTCTGGGAGAGTGAGGGTCTTATTTCATCTTTTAACCTTTTTCAAATTCTGGGAGAGTGAGGGTCTTATTTCATCTTTTAACCTTCTGCAAGTTCTAGGAGAGTGAGGGTCTTATTTCATCTTTTAAACTTCTGCAAGTTCGGGGAGAGTCAGGGTCCTATTTCATCTTTTAAAATTCTGCAAGTTCTGGGAGAATGAGAGTCTTATTACATCTTTTAACCTTCTGCAAGTTCTGTGAGAGTGAGTGTCTTATTTCATCTTTTAAACTTCTGCAAGTTCTGGGAGAGTGAGGGTCCTATTTCATCTTTTAACATTCTGCAAGTTCTGGGAGAGTGAGGGTCTTATTTCATCTTTTAACCTTTTGCAAATTCTGGGAGAGTGAGGGTCTTATTTCATCTTTTAACCTTCTGCAAGTTCTGGGAGAGTGAGTGTCTTATTTCATCTTGTAACCTTCTGCAAGTTCTGTGAGAGTGAGTGTCTTATTTCATCTTTTAAACTTCTGCAAGTTCTGGGAGAGTGAGGGTCTTATTTCATCTTTTAACCTTTTGCAAATTCTGGGAGAGTGAGTGTCTTATTTCATCTTTTAACCTTTTGCAAATTCTGGGAGAGTGAGTGTCTTATTTCATCTTGTAACCTTCTGCAAGTTCTGTGAGAGTGAGTGTCTTATTTCATCTTTTAAACTTCTGCAAGTTCTGGGAGAGTGAGGGTCTTATTTCATCTTTTAACCTTTTGCAAATTCTGGGAGAGTGAGTGTCTTATTTCATCTTGTAACCTTCTGCAAGTTCTGTGAGAGTGAGTGTCTTATTTCATCTTTTAAACTTCTGCAAGTTCTGGGAGAGTGAGGGTCTTATTTCATCTTTTAACCTTTTGCAAATTCTGGGAGAGTGAGTGTCTTATTTCATCTTGTAACCTTCTGCAAGTTCTGTGAGAGTGAGTGTCTTATTTCATCTTTTAAACTTCTGCAAGTTCTGGGAGAGTGAGTGTCTTATTTCATCTTTTAAACTTCTGCAAGTTCTGGGAGAGTGAGGGTCTTATTTCATCTTTTAACCTTTTGCAAGTTCTGTGAGAGTGAGTGTCTTATTTCATCTTTTAAACTTCTGCAAGTTCTGGGAGAGTGAGGGTCCTATTTCATCTTTTAACATTCTGCAAGTTCTGGGAGAGTGAGGGTCTTATTTCATCTTTTAACCTTTTGCAAATTCTGGGAGAGTGAGGGTCTTATTTCATCTTTTAACCTTTTGCAAATTCTGGGAGAGTGAGTGTCTTATTTCATCTTGTAACCTTCTGCAAGTTCTGTGAGAGTGAGTGTCTTATTTCATCTTTTAAACTTCTGCAAGTTCTGGGAGAGTGAGGGTCTTATTTCATCTTTTAACCTTTTGCAAATTCTGGGAGAGTGAGTGTCTTATTTCATCTTGTAACCTTCTGCAAGTTCTGTGAGAGTGAGTGTCTTATTTCATCTTTTAAACTTCTGCAAGTTCTGGGAGAGTGAGGGTCTTATTTCATCTTTTAACCTTTTGCAAATTCTGGGAGAGTGAGTGTCTTATTTCATCTTTTAACCTTTTGCAAATTCTGGGAGAGTGAGTGTCTTATTTCATCTTTTAAACTTCTGCAAGTTCTGGGAGAGTGAGTGTCTTATTTCATCTTTTAAACTTCTGCAAGTTCTGGGAGAGTGAGGGTCTTATTTCATCTTTTAACCTTTTGCAAATTCTGGGAGAGTGAGTGTCTTATTTCATCTTGTAACCTTCTGCAAGTTCTGTGAGAGTGAGTGTCTTATTTCATCTTTTAAACTTCTGCAAGTTCTGGGAGAGTGAGTGTCTTATTTCATCTTTTAAACTTCTGCAAGTTCTGGGAGAGTGAGGGTCTTATTTCATCTTTTAACCTTTTGCAAGTTCTGTGAGAGTGAGTGTCTTATTTCATCTTTTAAACTTCTGCAAGTTCTGGGAGAGTGAGGGTCCTATTTCATCTTTTAACATTCTGCAAGTTCTGGGAGAGTGAGGGTCTTATTTCATCTTTTAACCTTTTGCAAATTCTGGGAGAGTGAGGGTCTTATTTCATCTTTTAACCTTCTGCAAGTTCTGGGAGAGTGAGTGTCTTATTTCATCTTGTAACCTTCTGCAAGTTCTGTGAGAGTGAGTGTCTTATTTCATCTTTTAAACTTCTGCAAGTTCTGGGAGAGTGAGGGTCTTATTTCATCTTTTAACCTTTTGCAAATTCTGGGAGAGTGAGTGTCTTATTTCATCTTGTAACCTTCTGCAAGTTCTGTGAGAGTGAGTGTCTTATTTCATCTTTTAAACTTCTGCAAGTTCTGGGAGAGTGAGTGTCTTATTTCATCTTTTAAACTTCTGCAAGTTCTGGGAGAGTGAGGGTCTTATTTCATCTTTTAACCTTTTGCAAATTCTGGGAGAGTGAGTGTCTTATTTCATCTTGTAACCTTCTGCAAGTTCTGTGAGAGTGAGTGTCTTATTTCATCTTTTAAACTTCTGCAAGTTCTGGGAGAGTGAGTGTCTTATTTCATCTTTTAAACTTCTGCAAGTTCTGGGAGAGTGAGGGTCTTATTTCATCTTTTAACCTTTTGCAAATTCTGGGAGAGTGAGTGTCTTATTTCATCTTTTAAACTTCTGCAAGTTCTGGGAGAGTGAGGGTCCTATTTCATCTTTTAACATTCTGCAAGTTCTGGGAGAGTGAGGGTCTTATTTCATCTTTTAACCTTTTGCAAATTCTGGGAGAGTGAGGGTCTTATTTCATCTTTTAACCTTCTGCAAGTTCTGGGAGAGTGAGTGTCTTATTTCATCTTGTAACCTTCTGCAAGTTCTGTGAGAGTGAGTGTCTTATTTCATCTTTTAAACTTCTGCAAGTTCTGGGAGAGTGAGGGTCTTATTTCATCTTTTAACCTTTTGCAAATTCTGGGAGAGTGAGGGTCTTATTTCATCTTGTAACCTTCTGCAAGTTCTGTGAGAGTGAGTGTCTTATTTCATCTTTTAAACTTCTGCAAGTTCTGGGAGAGTGAGGGTCTTATTTCATCTTTTAACCTTTTGCAAATTCTGGGAGAGTGAGGGTCTTATTTCATCTTGTAACCTTCTGCAAGTTCTGTGAGAGTGAGTGTCTTATTTCATCTTTTAAACTTCTGCAAGTTCTGGGAGAGTGAGGGTCTTATTTCATCTTTTAACCTTTTGCAAATTCTGGGAGAGTGAGGGTCTTATTTCATCTTTTAACCTTCTGCAAGTTCTGGGAGAGTGAGTGTCTTATTTCATCTTGTAACCTTCTGCAAGTTCTGTGAGAGTGAGTGTCTTATTTCATCTTTTAAACTTCTGCAAGTTCTGGGAGAGTGAGGGTCTTATTTCATCTTTTAACCTTTTGCAAATTCTGGGAGAGTGAGGGTCTTATTTCATCTTTTAACCTTCTGCAAGTTCTGGGAGAGTGAGTGTCTTATTTCATCTTGTAACCTTCTGCAAGTTCTGTGAGAGTGAGTGTCTTATTTCATCTTTTAAACTTCTGCAAGTTCTGGGAGAGTGAGGGTCTTATTTCATCTTTTAAACTTCTGCAAGTTCTGGGAGAGTGAGGGTCTTATTTCATCTTTTAAACTTCTGCAAGTTCTGGGAGAGTGAGTGTCTTATTTCATCTTTTAAACTTCTGCAAGTTCTGGGAGAGTGAGTGTCTTATTTCATCTTTTAAACTTCTGCAAGTTCTGTGAGAGTGAGTGTCTTATTTCATCTTTTAAACTTCTGCAAGTTCTGGGAGAGTGAGTGTCTTATTTCATCTTTTAAACTTCTGCAAGTTCTGGGAGAGTGAGGGTCTTATTTCATCTTTTAAACTTCTGCAAGTTCTGGGAGAGTGAGGGTCTTATTTCATCTTGTAACCTTCTGCAAGTTCTGTGAGAGTGAGTGTCTTATTTCATCTTTTAAACTTCTGCAAGTTCTGGGAGAGTGAGTGTCTTATTTCATCTTTTAAACTTCTGCAAGTTCTGTGAGAGTGAGTGTCTTATTTCATCTTTTAAACTTCTGCAAGTTCTGGGAGAGTGAGTGTCTTATTTCATCTTTTAAACTTCTGCAAATTCTGGGAGAGTGAGGGTCTTATTTCATCTTTTAAACTTCTGCAAGTTCTGGGAGAGTGAGTGTCTTATTTCATCTTGTAACCTTCTGCAAGTTCTGGGAGAGTGAGGGTCTTATTTCATCTTTTAAACTTCTGCAAGTTCTGGGAGAGTGAGGGTCTTATTTCATCTTTTAAACTTCTGCAAGTTCTGGGAGAGTGAGGGTCTTATTTCATCTTTTAAACTTCTGCAAGTTCTGGGAGAGTGAGGGTCTTATTTCATCTTTTAAACTTCTGCAAGTTCTGGGAGAGTGAGTGTCTTATTTCATCTTGTAACCTTCTGCAAGTTCTGGGAGAGTGAGGGTCTTATTTCATCTTTTAAACTTCTGCAAGTTCTGGGAGAGTGAGTGTCTTATTTCATCTTGTAACCTTCTGCAAGTTCTGGGAGAGTGAGTGTCTTATTTCATCTTTTAAACTTCTGCAAGTTCTGGGAGAGTGAGGGTCTTATTTCATCTTTTAAACTTCTGCAAGTTCTGGGAGAGTGAGTGTCTTATTTCATCTTTTAAACTTCTGCAAATTCTGGGAGAGTGAGGGTCTTATTTCATCTTTTAAACTTCTGCAAGTTCTGGGAGAGTGAGTGTCTTATTTCATCTTGTAACCTTCTGCAAGTTCTGTGAGAGTGAGTGTCTTATTTCATCTTTTAAACTTCTGCAAGTTCTGGGAGAGTGAGTGTCTTATTTCATCTTTTAAACTTCTGCAAGTTCTGGGAGAGTGAGGGTCTTATTTCATCTTTTAAACTTCTGCAAGTTCTGGGAGAGTGAGTGTCTTATTTCATCTTGTAACCTTCTGCAAGTTCTGTGAGAGTGAGTGTCTTATTTCATCTTTTAAACTTCTGCAAGTTCTGGGAGAGTGAGTGTCTTATTTCATCTTTTAAACTTCTGCAAGTTCTGTGAGAGTGAGGGTCTTATTTCATCTTTTAAACTTCTGCAAGTTCTGTGAGAGTGAGTGTCTTATTTCATCTTTTAAACTTCTGCAAGTTCTGTGAGAGTGAGTGTCTTATTTCATCTTTTAAACTTCTGCAAGTTCTGGGAGAGTGAGTGTCTTATTTCATCTTTTAAACTTCTGCAAGTTCTGTGAGAGTGAGGGTCTTATTTCATCTTTTAAACTTCTGCAAGTTCTGTGAGAGTGAGTGTCTTATTTCATCTTTTAAACTTCTGCAAGTTCTGGGAGAGTGAGTGTCTTATTTCATCTTTTAAACTTCTGCAAGTTCTGGGAGAGTGAGGGTCTTATTTCATCTTTTAAACTTCTGCAAATTCTGTGAGAGTGAGTGTCTTATTTCATCTTTTAAACTTCTGCAAGTTCTGGGAGAGTGAGTGTCTTATTTCATCTTTTAAACTTCTGCAAGTTCTGGGAGAGTGAGGGTCTTATTTCATCTTGTAACCTTCTGCAAGTTCTGTGAGAGTGAGTGTCTTATTTCATCTTTTAAACTTCTGCAAGTTCTGGGAGAGTGAGGGTCTTATTTCATCTTTGAACCTTTTGCAAATTCTGGGAGAGTGAGGGTATTATTTCATCTTGTAACCTTCTGCAAGTTCTGTGAGAGTGAGTGTCTTATTTCATCTTTTAAACTTCTGCAAGTTCTGGGAGAGTGAGGGTCCTATTTCATCTTTTAACATTCTGCAAGTTCTGGGAGAGTGAGGGTCTTATTTCATCTTTTAACCTTTTGCAAATTCTGGGAGAGTGAGTGTCTTATTTCATCTTGTAACCTTCTGCAAGTTCTGTGAGAGTGAGTGTCTTATTTCATCTTTTAAACTTTTGCAAGTTCTGGGAGAGTGAGGGTCCTATTTCATCTTTTAACATTCTGCAAGTTCTGGTAATGTGAGGGTCTTATTTCATCTTTTAACATTCTGCAAGCTTTTGGAGAGTGAGGGTCTTATTTCATCTTTTAACCTTCTGCAAGTTCTGGGAGCGTGAGGGTCCTCTTTCATCTTTTAACCTTCTGAAAGTTCTGGGAGAGTGAGGATCTTATTTCATCTTTTAACCTTCTGCAAGATCTGGGAGAGTGAGGGTCTTATTTCATCTTTTAACCTTCTGCTAGTTCTGGGAGAGTGAGGGTCCTATTTCATATTTTAACATTCTGCAAGTTCTGGGAGAGTGAGGGACATTTCATCTTTTAACCTTTTGCAAATTCTGGGAGAGTGAGGGTCTTATTTCATCTTTTAACATTCTGCAAGTTCTGGGAGAGTGAGGGTCCTATTTCATCTTTTAACCTTCTGCAAGTTCTGGGAGAGTGAGGGTCCTATTTCATCTTTTAACCTTCTGCATGTTCTGGGAGAGTGAGTGTCCTATTTCATCTTTTAACCTACTGCAAGTTCTGGGAGAGTGAGGGTCCTATTTCATCTTTTAACATTCTGCAAGTTCTGGGAGAGTGAGGGTCTTATTTCATCTTTTAACCTTCTGCAAGTTCTGGGAGAGTGATGGTTATTTTCATCTTTTAACCTTCTGCAAGTTCTGGGAGAGTGAGGGTCTTATTTCATCTTTTAACCTTTTTCAAATTCTGGGAGAGTGAGGGTCTTATTTCATCTTTTAACCTTCTGCAAGTTCTAGGAGAGTGAGGGTCTTATTTCATCTTTTAACCTTCTGCAAGTTCTGGGAGAGTGAGGGTCTTATTTCATCTTTTAAACTTCTGCAAGTTCGGGGAGAGTGAGGGTCCTATTTCATCTTTTAACATTCTGCAAGTTCTGGGAGAGTGAGGGTCCTATTTCATCTTTTAACATTCTGCAAGTTCTGGGAGAGTGAGAGTCTTATTTCATCTTTTAAACTTCTGCAAGTTCTGGGAGACTGAGTGTCCTATTTCATCTTTTTTCCTTCTGAAAGTTCTGGGAGAGTGAGGGTCTTATTTCATCTTTTAACATTCTGCAAGTTCTGGGGGAGTGAGGGTTCTATTTCATCTTTTAACCTTCTGCAAGTTCTGGGAGAATGAGGGTCTTATTTCATCTTTTAACCTTCTGCAGGCTTTGGGAGTGTGAGGGTCTTATTTCATCTTTTAACCTTCTGCAAGTTCTGGGAGACTGAGTGTCCTATTTCATCTTTTAACCTTCTGAAAGTTCTGGGAGAGTGAGGGTCTTATTTCATCTTTTAACATTCTGCAAGTTCTGGGAGAGTGAGTGTCCTATTTCATCCTTTAACCTTCTGCAAGTTCTGGGTGAGTGAAGGTCTTATTTCATCTTTTAACCTTATGCAAGTTCCGGGAGCGTGAGGGTCTTATTTCATCTTTTAACCTTTTGCAAATTCTGGGAGAGTGAGGGTCTTATTTCATCTTTTAACCTTCTGGAAGTTCTGTGAGAGTGAGCGTCCTATTTCATCTTTTAACATTCTGCAAGTTCTGGGAGAGTGAGAGTCCTGTTTCATCTTTTAAAATTCTGCAAGTTCTGGGAGAGTGAGGGTCTTATTTCATCTTTTAACCTTTTTCAAATTCTGGGAGAGTGAGGATCTTATTTCATCTTTTAACCTTTTTCAAATTCTGGGAGAGTGAGGATCTTATTTCATCTTTTAACCTTCTGCAAGTTCTAGGAGAGTGAGGGTCTTATTTCATTTTTTAAACTTCTGCAGGTTCGGGGAGAGTGAGGGTCCTATTTCATCTTTTAAAATTCTGCAAGTTCTGGGAGAATGAGGGTCTTATTACATCTTTTAACCTTCTGCAAATTCTGGGAGAGTGAGGGTCTTATTTCATCTTTTAACCTTCTGCATGTTCTGGGAGAGTGAGGGTCTTTTTCATCTTTTAAACTTCTGCAAGTTCTGGGAGAGTGAGGGCCTTATTTCATCTTTTAAACTTTTGCAAGTTCTGGGAGAGTGAGGGTCCTATTTCATCTTTTAACCTTTTGCAATTTCTGGGAGAGTGAGGGTATTATTTCATCTTTTAACCTTCTGCAAGTTCTGGGAGAGTGAGTCTCCTATTTCATATTTTAACATTCTGCAAGTTCTGGGAGAGTGAGGGACATTTCATCTTTTAACCTTTTGCAATTTCTGGGAGAGTGAGGGTATTATTTCATCTTTTAAACTTCTGCAAGTTCAGGGAGAGTGAGGGTCCTATTTCATCTTTTAACATTCTGCAAGTTCTGGGAGAGTGAAGGTCCTATTTCATCTTTTAACATTCTGCAAGTTCTGGGAGAGTGAGGGTCTTATTTCATCTTTTAACCTTCTGCAAGCTTTGGGAGAGTGAGGGTCTTATTTCATCTTTTAACCTTCTTCAAGTTCTGGGAGACTGAGTGTCCTATTTCATCTTTTAACCCTCTGCAAGTTCTGGGAGAGTGAGGGTCTTATTTCATCTTTTAACATTCTGCAAGTTCTGGGAGAGTGAGGGTCCTATTTCATCCTTTAACCTTCTGCAAGTTCTGGGAGAGTGAGGGTCTTATTTCATCTTTTAACCTTTTGCAAGTTCTGGGAGAGTGAGGGTCCTATTTCATCTTTTAACCTTCTGAAAGTTCTGGGATAGTTAGTGGTCTTATTTCCTCTTTTAACCTTCTGCATGTTCTGGGAGAGTGAGTGTCCTATTTCATCTTTGAACCTTCTGCAAGTTCTGGGAGAGTGAGGATCCTATTTCATCTTTTAACCTTCTGAAAGTTCTGGGAGAGTGAGCTTCTTATTTCATCTTTGAACCTTCTGCAAGTTCTGGGAGAGTGAGGATCCTATTTCATCATTTAACCTTCTGAAAGTTCTGGGAGAGTGAGGGTCCTATTTCATCTTTTAACCTTCTGCAATTCTGGGAGATTGAGGGTCCTATTTCATCTTTTAACATTCTGCAACTTCTGGGAGAGTGAGGGTCTTATTTCATCTTTTAACCTTTTTCAAATTCTGGGAGAGTGAGGGTCTTATTTCATCTTTTAACCTTCTGCAAGTTCTAGGAGAGTGAGGGTCTTATTTCATCTTTTAACCTTCTGCAAGTTCTGTGAGAGTGAGGGTCTTATTTCATCTTTTAAACTTCTGCAAGTTCTGGGAGAGTGAGGATCTTATTTCATCTTTTAACATTCTGCAATTTCTGGGAGAGTGAGGGTCTTATTTCATCTTTTAACCTTTTGCAATTTCTGGGAGAGTGAGGGTATTATTTCATCTTTTAACCTTCTGCAAGTTCTGGGAGAGTGAGTCTCCTATTTCATATTTTAACATTCTGCAAGTTCTGGGAGAGTGAGGAATATTTCATCTTTTAACCTTTTGCAAATTCTGGGAGAGTGAGGGTCTTATTTCATCTTTTAACCTTCTGCAAGTTCTGGGAGAGTGAGGGTCATTTTCATCTTTTAAACTTCTGCAAGTTCTGGGAGAGTGAGGGCCTTATTTCATCTTTTAAACTTCTGCAAGTTCTGGGGGAGTGATGGTCCTATTTCATCTTTTAACATTCTGCAAGTTCTGGTAGAGTGAAGGTCCTATTTCATCTTTTAACATTCTGCAAGTTCTGGGAGAGTGAGGGTCTTATTTCATCTTTTAACCTTCTGCAAGTTTTGGGAGAGTGAGGGTCTTATTTCATCTTTTAACCTTCTTCAAGTTCTGGGAGACTGAGTGTCCTATTTCATCTTTTAACCCTCTGCAAGTTCTGGGAGAGTGAGGGACTTATTTCATCTTTTAACATTCTGCAAGTTCTGGGAGAGTGAGGGTCCTATTTCATCCTTTAACCTTCTGCAAGTTCTGGGAGAGTGAGGGTCTTATTTCATCTTTTAACCTTTTGCAAGTTCTGGGAGAGTGAGGGTCCTATTTCATCTTTTAACCTTCTGAAAGTTCTGGGATAGTGAGGGTCTTATTTCCTCTTTTAACCTTCTGCATGTTCTGGGAGAGTGAGTGTCCTATTTCATCTTTTAACCTACTGCAAGTTCTGGGAGAGTGAGGATCCTATTTCATCTTTTAACCTTCTGAAAGTTCTGGGAGAGTTAGCTTCTTATTTCATCTTTTAACCTTCTGCAAGTTCTGGGAGAGTGAGGGTCCTATTTCATCTTTTAACATTCTGCAAGTCCTGGGAGAGTGAGGGTCTTATTTCATCTTGTAACATTCTGCCAGTTCTGGGAGAGTGTGGGTCCTATTTCATCTTTTAACCTTCTGCAAGTTCTGGGAGAGTGAGGGTCCTATTTCATATTTTAACATTCTGCAAGTTCTGGAAGAGTGAGGGACATTTCATCTTTTAACCTTTTGCAAATTCTGGGAGAGTGAGTGTCTTATTTCATCTTTTAACCTTCTGCAAGTTCTGGGAGTGTGATGTTTATTTTCATCTTTTAAACTTCTGCAAGTTCTGGGAGAGTGAGGGTCTTATTTCATCTTTTAACCTTCTGCAAGTTCTGGGAGAGTGAGGGTCTTATTTCCTCTTTTAACCTTCTGCATGTTCTGGGAGAGTGAGGGTCCTATTTCATCTTTTAACCTTCTGCAAGTTCTGGGAGAATGAGTGGCTTATTTCATCTTTTAACCTTCTGCAAGTTCTGGGAGAGTGAGGGTCCTATTTCATCTTTTAACATTCTGCAAGTCCTGGGAGAGTGAGGGTCTTATTTCATCTTGTAACATTCTGCCAGTTCTGGGAGAGTGTGGGTCCTATTTCATCTTTTAACCTTCTGCAAGTTCTTGGAGAGTGAGGGTCTTATTTCATCTTTAAACCTTTTGCAATTTCTGGGAGAGTGAGGGTCCTATTTGATCCTTTAACCTTCTGAAAGTTCTGGGAGAGTGAGGGTCTTATTTCTTCTTTTAACCTTCTGCAAGTTCTGGGAGAGTGAGTGTCCTATTTCATCTTTTAACCATCTGAAAGTTCTGGGAGAGTGAGGGTCTTATTTCCTCTTTTAACCTTCTGCATGTTCTGGGAGAGTGAGGGTCCTATTTCATCTTTTAACCTTCTGAAAGTTCTGGGAGAGAGAGGGTCTCATTTCCTCTTTTAACCTTCTGCAAGTTCTTGGAGAGTGAGGGTCCTATTTCATCTTTTAACCTTCTGCAAGTTCCGTGAGATGAGGGTCATTTTCATCTTTTAACCTTCTGCAAGTTCTGGGAGAGTGAGGGTCTTATTTCATCTTTTCACCTTCTGGAAGTTCTGGGAGTGTGAGTGTCTTATGTCATCTTTTAACCTTCTGCAAGTTCTGGGAGAGTGAGGGTCTTATTTCATCTTTTAATCTTCTGCAAGTTCTGGGAGAGTGAGGGTCTTATTTCATCTTTTAACCTTCCGCAAGTTCTGGGAGAGTGAGGGTCTTATGTCATCTATTAACCTTATGAAAGTTCTGGGAGAGTGAGGTTTCTATTTCATCTTTTACCCTTCTGAAAGTTCTGGGAGAGTGAGTGTCTTATTTCCTCTTTTAACCTACTGCAAGTTCTGGGAGAGTGAGGGTCCTATTTCATCTTTTAACCTTCTGCAAGTTCCGGGAGATGAGGGTCATTTTCATCTTTTAACCTTCTGCAAGTTCTGGGAGAGTGACTGTCTTATTTCATCTTTTCACCTTCTGTAGATTCTGGGAGAGTGAGGGTCTTATTTCATCTTTTAACCTCATGAAAGATCTGGGAGTGTAAGGGTTCTATTTCATCTTTTTACCTTCTGAAAGTTCTGGGAGAGTGAGGGTCTTATTTCATCTTTTAACCTTCTGCAAGTTCTGGGAGAGTGCAGGTCTTATGTCATCTAATAACCTTCTGAAAGTTCTGGGAGATTGAGGGTCCTATTTCATCTTTTAAACTTCTGCAAATTCGTGGAGAATGAGGGTCTTATTTCATCTTTTAACCTTCTGCAAGTTCTGGGAGAGTGTGGGTCCTATTTCCACTTTTAACCTTCTGCAAGTTCTGGGTAAGTGAGGATCTTATTTCATCTTTTAACCTTCTGTAAGTTCTGGGAGAGTGAGTGTCCTATTTCCTCTTTTAACCTTCTGAAATTTCTGGGAGAGTCAGAGTGCTATTTCATCTTTTAACCTTCTGCAAGTTCTGGGAGAGTGAGGGTCCTATTTCATAT
The DNA here is from genome assembly GCA_963932145.1 of Acanthosepion lycidas. Lineage (NCBI taxonomy): Eukaryota > Metazoa > Mollusca > Cephalopoda > Sepiida > Sepiidae > Acanthosepion > Acanthosepion lycidas. The sequence goes on along the minus strand of OZ010592.1, from coordinate 93,835,494 downwards.
TTTAACCTTCTGAAAGTTCTGGGAGAGTGAGTGTCCTATTTCATCTTTTAACCTTCTGCAAGTTCTGGGAGAGCGATTGTCCTATTTCATCTTTTAACCTTCTGCAAGTTCTGGGAGATTGAGGGTCTTATTTCATCTTTTAACCTTCCGCAAGGTCTGTTTTGCAACATTCGGTCTTGCGTTGTCGTCGCCGAAAATGGCATCTTTTCGATTTGACAAAACTCGATCGTTTCTCCTTATGGTTTCGATAGAACCTTTTTTAATTCCAGCTACGAATATGTCTAAACCAGAATCTCTTCTGCGCTAATCAGAAGGCTACTTGGATCATCGTGAAATTTGGACTTGTCGCATCTTAAAAATTAAGGAAAATCCCATTGTATGCTATTGAAGTATCCAATACTATGCGAGTTTTAACTGTAAGAAAAGAGAATGCATGTTCGTTAGCAAAAGAGAAAGCCTAATTAAGTATTAGTGACGACAAAAAAAGGAAGCACTGAAATTCATTTATTGGGTTAGTGTAGACGACGGTAAATGTGACATCAGATTGTGAAGGTTTGTAGGAATAGGAAAGATGCCGCCCCGAAACCAAGCAATGTATTAGGTGTTATGAACATGTAACGAGAAAAAGAAATATTGAACTGCTCTGTAGTATATAATCTCCTATATGGCAGTTGATGCTGAATGATGTTTTCACAGATGAAGAGGGTAAAGCAACTGAGATCTGATTCCGTGGGTGGGTGCTTAAAATACCACGGGCAGAATAATCGTGCAACGGTGAAGCATAAAAAAATAGAGACTACAAGAAAACATATACAGGGTGACCCCAAAAAACAGGAATTTTGGAAGTGCGTATTGCCAGACATGAGCAAGTAGCAACACCGCGAGAGAGTGACCTTGAGCAAGTAAACATTTCGCCATTTAGAATTCAAGATGAAATTCACAGTATCCAAGCTGAGATGTTGCAGCAGTCAATGAGGAATCTCAACAGCAGATTTCAAGAATGCATTCGTACAGGAGGACGCCATCTACAGGACGTAATTTAAAAAAAATGAAAGTTCCATCTTTGTTTCTCAAATGGCATATTTTAAGGTTTCAATTACTATGAATAAAATATTTTTCTTCCATCACTCTTGATTTTATTGGATTGTTAAATAGTTCCCGTTTTTTGGCTCACCCTATACTTACAATGAGGAATATAATGTTGAAATTTCTGGCAAGCATGAAAGATGCCCTAATGGGGTATGAGTTTGAGCAAATGAATACCAGATAAGCGATCAAGAACAAAGACGGAAGGTATGAATGGTGGTAGCATGTACAGAGTACTGCAACAAAATCCGACACTTGACAAAAAGAAAACGAAATAGACAATAAAAACTAAAGTTGTACATGCAGATACCCAACAGTTTGACAACTAACTAACGTTTTTCTCTCTACCCTTTTCCAGGATGGAATCTGAGCGCAGAGCAGCGGTAGTAGCTTCTTTTCGCGTCGGGAAGAAGTCTGCGAAAGTGATGGCCTGGTTTCCGTTCAAGAGGACCATGGTCATGGACATGTGGAGGAAGTGGAAGGCGTGTGAGAACAAGGACTTTACCACCGAACGAAAGGCCCACAACGTTCGTTCCTTGGCCGTTAGGACCGACGAGTTCGTCGCCGCCGTCAAGGAGACAGTCGACAATGATGGAAGCAAGAGCTACACCAAGATCGCCGTTGACATGGGCTGTCACAAGTCGACGGTCTGCCGAACGATCAAGAAGGACATTGGTTACATCTCCTAGCGTAAGTCTCATCGCATGCTCATCACAAATGCCTCCAAGGAATCGAGGAAGGTCAAGGCGGCGGCTTTGCTGGACGAGCTCAAGCACGCGTCCGCCGGAATGCTGAGTTTCTTCTCTGATGAAAAGAATTTCATCCAGGACTAGACGAGCAACAGGCAGAACGACAGGTGGACCGGCAAAGACGGTTAACGCCGTGAAGCATACGGAGTTACCCTTCTCTGTTATGGTCCTTGGCGTCATATTCCGTTCTTCTTTCAAAAGGGCCCGAGAGTCACCGCTAACATCTACCAGGTGGTGCTAAGAAGGGTGGTGAAACCTTAGATAGACGAGATCGCCGCCGGACACCCGTATGTCTTCCAGCAAGACTCCGTTCCTGCATACAATGCCAAGACGACCCAGGCGTGGCTGATCAACAATGTTCCTCACCACTGGTCACCGGACTTGTGGCCGCCCTCCTCACCCGACTGCAACTCCCTTGACTATTTCTTCTGGGGCGTGATCGAGGCCAAGACCAATAAGCACGCCCATAACACGGTCGACTCTTTGAAGGCTGCCATCGTGGAGGTGTTCACTGCTATGGACAAGGACATGGTCGCCAAAGCGTGTGACTCCTTTCACGCCTGCCTTGAGATGGTCGTCGCATCCGGCGGCGGTTACGCTGAAAAATAATGTAGTATGGAACTCCGTTGCTAAATAAACTGTCGGGTCTCTGAATATACATCTTTTGTTTTTATTGCCTATTTCGTTTTATTTTTGTCAAGTGTTTTGCTGCAACACCCTGGAAATAATATCATTGGTAAAAAGCCCCCGTATAGATAGATTGGTAAATCTTTTACAAAACTTGTTAGATAAATATGTTGACTTCTATGAGGAGTGATACACTTTGTCTTCTCAGATTAACGTTTCCAGCTGATATAAAGTCGAAAGAGTAGATTGAATCAATTACTAAGTCTAAAGCTAAGAAAGTTGGTTCACTATGTCATGCTAGACAATTTTTCTCATCCGAATTTATCTTACATATTTATAAGTCTACCATTCGTCATTGCTTTGAATATTGATGCCGAATCTGGATTGTTGCTTCTGTTACAAATTTAGAGATTCTTTATTCCAAAGAAGAATTTACAATTTTATTGGTCCTGAGCTGGAATCTCGGCTTCAATTCCTTCGTCACCGCCATAACGTAGATTTCGTGTATCTTTCCTATAAATGTTTTCATGGTAATTGTTATGATGGACATTCTTCACTGTTAACTAGTTTTTATAGATTTAAGCACAGTACTAGATTGGCTGCTAGGTCTCATCATTTTAGAGTTGAAATAGCTAGATGTAACCGTAAGTTCTATGCTGGTAGTTTCATGATTTCTATTCTTTAATTGTCAACTCTCCATTGTCAACTCTCCATAATAGTAGTTTTCTCATATTCTCTAACACTCATTAATCTGTTGCGTCCTAGTGGATTTGTTGCCTTGCTTGGGGTATATATATATATATATATATATATATATATATATATATATATATATATATATATATATATATAAATATATGTATATATATATATATATATATATATATATATATATATATATATATATATATATACTCTGCGTGCCAAATTATTATCGAGATAACATTTTTTCTAATATTTCAAAAACCGTCCAATCAATTCACATAAGATTTTCACACAAGGTTGGCAACACTGACCTGCGCAATCGCTGACATTTTCGTACTGATCTGCGGAATGTAAACAAACTATGATTTGAGCGTGCCAAATTATTATAAAAGTCTAAGAATTTAGTGAAAAGATAGGCCGTAAAAGCAGTTTAAGTGATGCTGAAAATAAAACTATCACCTCAGAACTCTCAAAAGGTAAATCTACCCTAGAAATAGCTAAAATGATAGGGAGGTGTTATCAAACAGTGAAAAAGTTCCCCGACGATCCTACACAAGTACGTAAAAGGGCAGATAAAGGCAAGCCGAAGGTTATTTCACGTCGTCTCATATCACGACTTAAACGAGAGGCCACGAAGAACCCTGGACTTAACAGTCAAGAGCTTTTCAGTCGCATTGGGGATCCTACTGTGTCTAAAAGTACTTGGTGTAGGTATCTGAGGGAAATAGCAACAACAGTAAGACCTTTATCGAAGCCTCCGCTGACAAGAAATCACATTCAAAATCGATTGAAATGGGCCGAGGACAATATGAAGATTGACTTCTCTAAAGTTTTGTTCCCAGATGAAACTCGAGCAACACTTGATGGGCCAGATAGATGGTGCAAAGGCTGGGTAATGAACGGACAGAATCGCCATCAGCGTTTGAGACCCCAACAAGACGGTGGAGGCATAATAATCTGGGGTGGTATTATTGGAAAAACATTAGTGGGCCCATGGAGAGTACCAGATGGCGTCAAAATGACTGCTGATGCATACATAGCGTTTATGAAGAAGCATCTTGAACCGTGGATGAAAAGGCAAAGAGTTGACTTCAGAAGGGCCATTGTTTTTATGCAAGATAATGCTCCCTCACATGCTGCTCACAAGACTACTGAATATTTGAAACAGTTAGGCTTCGATGGACCTCGAAAAATTAAGTGGCCAGCAAATTCTCCGGATTTGAATCCAATCGAAAACCCTTGGAGCATCATGAAGCGAAGACTGTACACCAACGAATGACAATTCAGGAGCAACGTTGAGTATTGGGAAGCAATTCTTGACATATCTCGCAGCATATTACAGCAGATGACATCCTACAATTAACAAATTGTATGGATCGTCGACTTCTTCAAATAATTTCAAAACAGGGAAAGCACATTCCATATTAATTTGTTTAAAACTGTGCCTTTGTTTATATCTGTTATTATTTGTTTGATTATCTTATTTATTAGGTTCTTTTGATCATAAACATTCACGTGCAACATTAATAAACGTTTTATTTGTTCAATTCTGGGAATTTTACTTAACCTTTCTAATAATTTGGCACGCTCAAATCACCGTGCTGATAACAAATATGGTGCCAGTTTGTTTACATTGCGCAGATCAGTACAAAAATTCAGTGATTGCGCAGGTCAGTATTGCCAAAGTTGTGTGAAAATTTTGTGTGAATTGATTGGACGGTTTTTGAAATATTAGAAAAAAAATTTATCTAGATAATAATTTGGCATGCAGTGTATATATATATATATATATATATATATATATATATATATATATATATATATATATATATATATTAAATTTATTATCTTTGTAAATACCCTTTGTTAAAATATATGTTGAAAACACAACTATACTTAAACATGAAAACAATAAACAAAAACTAAAAATTCTTGAAGCTGTATACATAAAACAGTTGAAATGTAATAATAATTTCATAATGTGTGACGACATTTGCTTATATTTGGATACGCCATGAGCAGATATGAATGTACATGAGGAATCATGGAAGATTGTAGTTTAAAGACAGTAAAATCGACCTTGCTAACCGAACGCTCCTCTGTAGCCAAATCGGTTAAGGCAAGTCAAGCTAAATGATGGTTCCGTATAGGATACAGGTTCGATTCCTGTCGTAGAACGAATATTTTCTCGGACACTCAGACCGGTAAATGCTGTTTAATACTGTTATAAAGAGACCATCTACTTAAATATTTGTATCTAGAAAAAATGTATAAACATAAAAAAAGTTTTAAAATAATCGGTTTATTCTACTTTTCTTCTAACGTCTAAAATTCAAGTGAAATAATATTGTTCAAGTTTCTTAGTAAATCAAATATTGTTTTCAGGTCGTAAGTGACCATTTCTTCAATGAATTTGGCCAAATTCTATATCAGCACCTTGAATCAGTAAAACAAAAACAATCTGTAGTGTTATGTAATGGAATAATTATCAGTATCAGTTATATATTGACAATTTGCTTGTAGCATTTAAATTGAATTAAAATTTAGAAAAAAAACATATTTTAATACTCAAACTTTAAAAAATGTCAAATATAAACAATGTTTCCGTTGATAAAGTTTTCATCAAATTGATGTAGAATAAATTTATATCAAATTTGTAAAAATTATTTCGTAAATTTAAAAATGTCAGTGCAAATGATCGAGAAAAAATGATCTTGTATTGAATAAATATGTTTGGTTTTGTTTATATATTTTTTATTTTACAATCGGACATGAATATTCGTTTTTATAACTATCTATATTTCTGAGATGAGGTATTAGGTACACTATTTACATTATTCGGACTTTTATCCTCACCTTTGTTGCCATATTTATTACAATGTTTCGGCCTTTCAGTATATGTCTATATTTCTGAGATGAGGTATTATGTACACTATTTACATTATTCGGACTATTGTCCTCATCTTTATTGACATATTTATTACAACGTTTCGGCCTTTCAGTATCTGTCTATATTTCTGAGATGAGGTATTATGTACACTATTTACATTATTCGGACTATTGTCCTCATCTTTGTTGCCATATTTATTACAACGTTTCGGCCCTTCAGTATCTGTCTATATTTCTGTGATGAGGTATTATGTACACTATTTACATTATTCGGACTATTGTCCCCATATTTGTCGCCATATTTATTACAACGTTTCCGGCCTTCTTCATGTGGTTGGAATGTCGAACTGAGCCCTTCATTTCGCTCACTGGAGTGAACTGTTCTAGTTCCACGTGCCATGTCTCATGGATGTCAGTTATCAGTTATCTTTTGTTAATTCGCATCTCCAAGTTCTCCACTGCCTTAGCGGGGTATTGAACTCACACTCTTTGGGTCCTGTCAGTGGATCTAACTCAAGCTTTTATCCACTGTGCCATTTGTCCTTGAGGACATCTGTGTATAAATTTATGAGGACACATGGCACAGTGGATAAAGGCTTTAGTTTGATCCAGTGACAGGACCCAAAGAGTTTGAGTTCAATACTCGGTTAAAGCAGTGGAGAACTTGGAGAAGGGAATTAACAGGAGATAACTGATAACTGACATCCATCAAACATGGCACGTGGAACTAGAACAGTCTATCCCAGTGAATCAAATAAAGGGTTCAGTTCGACATTCCAACCACCTAAAGAAGGTCGGAGTGTACAACGGCCGAAACGTTGTATTAAATATGGCGACAAAGATGAGGACAATAGTCCGAATAATATCAATAGTGTCGTTTTTATAAATATGAAAATGTTTATAGAATTCTATAATTCTACACCCGGCAATGTTAATTACGATTTTATTTCCTGCAGCATTAGTAAGAACTATTGTTGACGTCTGCCATTTCGCATTATGCAAATTAATCGAGGGGAGTCGAAAAATATTTTACGGAATCATTGAAATGGATCAAAATAATCCGTTTATTTAGTTGTTTCTTTTTTTAAATGTACCATATTAATTAAACAAGTGCGAAAGTTTACCGAATAACTAGTCTTAACCCGTGAAAATTTCACGGTTTTCATGAATTAAATTTCGGCAGAATTCTTCAGTTAATGATTCAATAAGTTCATGGCGAGTTCTACGACAATAAAATATGCGTAGACCCCCACTCCAACACTGCATCGTTAAATTTATGAGCCTAACAACTTTAACAAAATATTTCAATAGCATCCATAAATATGGATGCTGGTCATTATTTTAAGAAGTAAGGGGGTACAAATGAAAAGCTTTGAAAGTGAGAGAGCACACTAAAATAATAATAATAATAATAATAATAATAATAATAATAATAATAAACATTAGAAAACCATTTAAATGTTTCTCTCGTGTTCAGTTATATGTAGCAAATGAAACTTTGAAAAATTGATGTTTTGTTGAAAATGTTATTTATATAGACATTATAGAGAAGTAAAAACTTCTATAAGAATTGCTCGTAGGATGTGAATTTGGTTAGTATTTATAAATTAATATATATTGCTATGACTGTTCTTGGAAAGAGAGAGAAGTAGTTTGAAGTCTCCTACAAGACAATTTTTAAATTAAGAATTCATCTACTAGACTGGTTGCCAACCAAGGTGGCAGAGATTGTCATCTCGACAATTTAGCCCATTCCTTGCGTGAAGGAGAACATCATGGAAGAAAATTTAACTGCTACCTTTTCTACGCTTTCGAATTCTGAGTTGTCTAGTCTCCTCATTCTGCTGCTTACATAATGCTGGCAGACTCACCTTGCCTTGTAGTATATAAAGAAGAATCTGCAATGTTATCGATCTTGACCTGGCATTTCGGCTTCAGTCACCTTCCCACCGCCGTAACGTAGCTTCCCTGTGTCTTTTCTATAAATTGTTTAATGCTAATTGTTCTGATGAAATTTCCTCCATGGTAACTAGATTTGATGAATTTAAGCGCAGTACTAGAGTGGCGGCAAGGTCACATCAATTTACAGTTGAAATGGATGGATATAGCCGTTTATTCAAACTGTTATTCCCCATCTCCATTGCGATATTAACAACGTTTCGACCTTTATCCACTGGACAATGTGTCATTCAGTACACATAGCCTAGCGGATGAAGGCGTTGGTTAGATCCAGTGACTAGACCCAAAGTGTTGTGAGTTTAATACCAGGCTACAGCAGTAGTGAATCAAAGCCAGAAAAATTGAGTTAAAGAGGGATAACTGAGATATCTGGAAGAGGCATGACACGTGGAAGTAGAACAATCTACCCCGGTAGACGAAATAAATGGCTCGGTTCGAAATTCTAATCACATGAAGAAGGCCCGAAACCTTGTTAATATGGCAATGAAGATGAGGATAACAGCCCGAATAATGTAAATAATGTAAGTAATCATAATAACTCATCTCAGAGATATAGACAGATACTAACAGTTTCTTTTTATTGCACTTCTCGCGTGTGACACTCTCTTCCGAATTCTTGCTTTCCAGTCAACTTTGATCTCTACTGTCTTCTTAATTCTTGTTCATTTCTTGTCCTCTCTCTTTAAAAGTAATTTTTAGAGTCAGTAACCTCTTCTATCCTAGCGGGCTTATTGCTTTGTTTGGGATAAAATGATTAAAAGCAGTGTCTGAAGATGAATTTTTCCAAATCAGAGCAACTTTGAATATCGAAAATGTGGCCCAGAGAAAAAAAAAATTTGAGAATCACTGACCTAAAGTCTTCCTTTATTTCTAATACTAAATAATTCTGGCATTAAATAACCCACATAAGAGTTGATATGCTGATAAACGAAACAAATCAACAAACAAGAATATTTCCTATGCATTGTCGATTTCCCTAATTTATATTATTAGTCACACTATTATGCATTAATCTACTGAGATGAGGAATCTTCATCTTGGTTGTTATAGTAACAATGTTTTAGCCCTTTTACTCTCCAGCCTTCTTTGGGTGCCTGACATATTTGGTAACTTTCTCGGAATTTTAAACTCAGCCAATTATTAAATCCATGAAAATAGACTGTTCTCTTTGTACTGTCCGTATGAAATACTATTTTTAAATCTACTTGAAATACTATTTTGAAGCAAGGCGGGAATGCCACTGGTACGCAGGGGGGTGGTTACAGGGAGTGAAAATAAGAGAAAAAGTAAATATAGGGATGTTTAAGGAAAGGACAAAAGATAAACGGGCTTGAAGAAGATAGAAAATGGCGATTGATGTTGTATTTAAATTTTTGAAGATTGTACTTATCAGGGAAGCAAGTAAACGGAAGGGAGTTCCACAGGTGAGAAGTGCCAGAAAAGAAACTGTTCTAGTAGAAGTGGCGGTTGTATTTAACTATTTCAGCAGTAAACCGGTGGGACCTAGATGCTAATCTATTTTCACGCTTAAATTCATGCAGTTGTGACACCCTGGAAAAAAAGCTGGCCAGGGCAGTTCCCTTGAAAATATTTATAGAAAAGACAGAGGGAAGCCACATCACATCGGTGAGAAAGTGACTGAAGTCGAGATGGAAGTCAGGATTGATTACATGACAGATCCTTATTTGGCTTTTGTCAACAGCAGGAGCACTAACATGGGAAAGGTAACTTAATATACAAACAGTCGGCATGCGGATTGAGAAGTTCCGTGAGTACAAAAAATAAAAAAAAGAGGGCTAAGAGACGGATGTATTGCCTCATCGGGCATATTTAGTCGATAAACTACATGACCTGGGGAGTTTGGCGTAGTATAATTGCTAACAAGCTTATCTCGCTAGATCATTTACAACTTAGTAGTGAGTTTGAACCTCATTGTGTGCCCCATAGTTTCGGCCTTGTGTCACATCTATCTTCGCTTAGTAAATACAGCCATACGATCCTAAGGGACCAAGGAAACTTAGGCGGATTTATTATCACTGGATAGAATCTTAATGATATAAGAAAAAAATCTATAAGACAATATAGCAAAGAAAAGCAAGAAGAAAGGACTAACTATTAACTATATGATGGTATAAAACAAAAGAGACAGAACAGGTTTCAAGTTACAAACAGGCACCTGAAAATGATGTATGTGAGGACATTTAATTGTTAACATATTATAGTAATAAAAAATCTGAAGGTGATGAGAAATAACCAAAGATGCTTTCCAGAAATTAAGAAAAATATTACGACAAAGAAAATGTCTCAAAGAAACAAATACAACGTGCTGATCTTTTATCTCTATCTATGAAAAGGCAGGATATATATGTGTGTGTGTGTGTGTGTGTGTATAACGAATGCACGGCCGCAATTTTCGACGGATTTGCACCAAAATTTACATACATATGCTCCAAGTTAGCGGGAAGGCCAACAGTGACTTTGTATTTCCTAACTCCCATCGATAGTGGAAATAATCGACTTTTTTCATGCTTCTACGGCAGTTTTCATGTAGTTTACGGCCATTTTCTACTGGCCAGAGTGAGAGCCTATAGCTGGCTGCCACGAATAGGCAGGAAGATTCTACTGGTCAGCGTGAGAGCTAACAGCTGACTGACACGAATGTTATCTAGCATGCTAAAAAATCGACGTTGATTCTGATTCCGGCATGGTTGTGAAAAAGTATTTGTTGTTAACATTCTTTTTTCATTCGTTTTTTCCAGTTACGAGTCCTTTTTTAAAGCTGATCGTTTTGTGTTCATTTTGTTTAGTTCTTTTTTCGTAACAGATTTAATGTTTAGTATAGAGCTTAGAAAAAATTCGCAGTGTGAGATAGGCAAGAAGTAAGGCATTTTGCAACATCAGCACGGCAAAGGGCACTCCTTTAAAGGCAAGGAAGGGCAAAAATATTTTAAGACAAGTGATAGCGATTGCTGTATGAGTCGTACGATTGTTGAATCAATCACGCGGAACGCCGGGCCATGCTGCTAGTGTCATATACAATCAACTTATGACACTCCTCGTCGATGAAGAGAATTGAAGCGAAAGAGATGCTGTTTTAACGACGAATGCCACAGAAAGATCATGTATCCCGTTAAAGCATCAAACTCTCGTCTTATCAGATTAAAAATATACAATATCGCAATGTTCTCTGTCCGGTGTCCAGAATAGGTTTGTATCAGCATTTCGATTTACACATCATCAACGACTGGAGATCTGCCGAATCATTCTTAGTCATACGGATTAAAATTCTCACTACTGAACCTTGCGAATGTCTTAGGAACTTTCCTCTCAGCTATGGAACCGTTCGTACAAATGACAATCACCTTTTTTGCTGTTTGTATTGTGTTTGTCTCCTTTCCTGAAATAGAAGAGCTGTAGACGACGAAAGTGCATCTTATTTTCAACCATTTTCATTTTTAACGTAAACACATTTAAGAATGAAAAACCCCAGTCAAGTTTCATAGAAATAGGTGTTGAAATTATATGTAATTGTATAATAATTTTTAGTCTTATAATAAAACCATCCTGAAGAAATTTAAAAGAGAACAGGAGCTTTAAAAAAAAAGGACGAGATTTATGATTCGAATGTATAACGAAGAAATGTGAAATTAACCAACGCAAGTTACATCGAAGTCAAGACAAACAATGTAAAATCGCTGGCATCCTGTTTGACACATATTGGAAAATAAATGGAATAATACGTAGTACAGAGGAAAAAAAGAAGTTGTTGAGGGCTATATTCACTTACGTCCTGATGAGGAATGGTTTGTAAAAATGTAGAATACTAACCATTTACGAGAGCAGTGATTTGTACGTCTTTTAACGTATCGGTTTTACAATTAAAAAAAATCTGTTATCGGAATAGACGATGCGGCCTGTTATTAAGGAGAATCGGTTTTAATTATCTCACCATCGAATTGTGTGTATAAGAAACATATAGGGAAATAAAAAAAATGATTGAAGTGTGTTGTATATACTGATGTAATATCAATTGAATAAAAATAGAATCGTCAGGAAATTGTCAGCTGATCTGAAATAGTGCGTGTCTTGCTTGTGAAGAATCGTATCATGCAGCGATAAAAAAAAAATAATTTTATTTAACAGACATATCCTCAGGGTCTGTCTGGCACTGTAAGTAATGGCACAAATTTAAAGAAAACGTAGCACAAAAATTAAATTAAAAAAGATGGGGGAAAAAAGTTCCTCAGGGTTTTTGGTCTTGAGTATCTAATTCGAAAAAAAAAAAAAAGCAAAAATTTCGATATTGAAGACAGTGACGAAAAACAAAAACAGAAAAAAAAAAAAACGAAGAAAAATATATAAATAAGGTATAAAGAAAGAAAGAGAAAGAAAGCCATTCATATAAAGCAGTAAAATTCTCACCTTGCTTCATTCGAAAAATATCTGTCCTAATATTTCGAACAAGGTGAGGGGGACTTCGAGGCCGTGTAATGGTTAGCAAGGTTGTCTCGCTAGAACAATTACGACCGAGCAGTGATTGAGATACTCACTGGCTGCTCCCTACTTTCGGCCTTGTGCCACATCAAAGCTACGCTTGGCAAATAGCTATTTAGAACCTGCTATTGCTACGATTATACAATGATCCTTTCGACTTATATTTTATCATTAATATTTTTACCACCGTGAGAAACCAGGTGTAAATGAATGCGAACTTTATTGGTCGATCAGTTTCATGAACCAAGATAATAATCTGAATTCTGAAGAATAAATGACGAGTCACAATTAGACAGGTAAAAGGTCAAGAATACTGGGATAAGAAATGCTATATTTATGATCAGTATGTTATCAGAGATAAATATTAATAAAGATATTATATAAAATATTAATAAAGATATTATATAAATATTAATAAAGATATTATTAACATTATTAAGCATCGAGAACAAAAGACTAGTAATCAGTCAGACAGTAGATAATTATTAAAATTACATTTAAATTTTTGAAGATCAAAGTTGACATGAAAGAAAAAGGCCACAAAAACACGAGGAGTTACTGGGTGAGAATGAATTAAAAACGAAATCATAACGAATGAGAGAGAACAAAAGAAGTGTAATGAAGAGGAGAGTAGATAGCAATTGACATTTCATTTAAATATTTGAAGAGGAAATTTGGCCAGAAAGGACGAAGTTGGAAGAGGAAACTGTTGGCATAGAACTTACGGTTACATCAAGCCAATTCACCTTTAAACTGATGAGACCTTGTCGAATTCTTCCATATCCTTTCTTGTCTGGTCATAACTGTTGCAACTATGGTGCTTCTTCTGCGGGTTCTTGCGTTACATGTACCATCTTTTTAAAGAGTTTCTCCCAAAGCCGGACACTTCCTCCACTGTTTCACTGTCTATAGTGAAGCTGGCACTGGTGCTGCTTGTGCTATTCCCCATAACATCGGATTTTTCTGTATTGAGTCACATTACATGTGCATATGCATATGTATAGAATATGTATAGAAAGTATAATTTTTTTTTTCATTTTAAAAAAAATTAGGATCACGAATTTAGATTGTTCATTTTCTGCGGGATAGCTGGCATGTTACACATGTTACATGGCAACGTATCTATAACGTTACAAATTAACATTGAGAGTACGTTTTGGGATGTCTACAAAAATACGTTCTATAGATAAATAGATAGATAGATAGATATCAATTGAATTAGATAAATCGCGGAGTCGATTTATCTAATTCATATCTATCTATCTATCTATCTATCTATCTATCTATGTATCTATGTCTAATGGATGTCAGTTGTCAGGTAACGCCTTTATCCACTGTCCTCAAATATACATGGCACAGTGGATAAAGGCGTTGGTTAGATCCAGTGGCAGGACCCAAAGAGTGTGAGTTCAATACCCGGTTAAGGCAGTGGAGAACTTGGAGAGGGGAATTAACATGAGATAACTGATAACTGACATCCATTAAACATCGCACGTGGAACTAGAACAGTCTATCCCAGTGAGTGAAATAAAGGGTTCAGTTCGACATTCCAACCACCTGAAGAAGATCGGATCGTACAACGGCCGAAACGTTGTAATGAGTATGGCGACAAAGATGAGGACAATAGTCCGAATAATGTAAAGTGTACATCATCTCAGAAATATAGACATATACTGAAGTCCTACTCTGTCTTGAAAACCGTAGAGAATCCGTCGGAAAACTATTCCACCTTTCTCAGGAAGTTAGGACAATTCACAGATAAAGAAAAGGGGGAGGACAGTAATCGCCTTTATGCAGAAATGATATGTTATTTATTTTACCGTCAAGTCAATTACCAGAAGGTACCGTGAATTAGGTAATACTCAAGAGTGTCATTTTGCTGCGAATATTTGTTTTCACTTCTGAATGATTTACACGGTGGAAAGCTGACGAAAGCGACCATTTTAGTCGTTCGTATCCATTAACAGAAAATGTATTATTCCCATGTAACCCATTTCGAAACTGAAGAATATTAATTGCGTGGGTGGAAAGAATATAAGTCGTTAGAGATTTTAGTTTTATTGACAAAATAATACAAAACTATTCTGAGCTTGAAACACATAAATCCGGAAGAAAATCAATCTTTATTGCTATTCATTTGTTTTTATCTTTAATGATATGATAAGAAGAGGAAAATTTCCCTCTTCAAATAATTACAGATTGTTTTTTTTTCATCGTTGTAGATGCAAATGATTTGCGTTTTGCGTATGAAAAATATTTTCTATAAATGTATTTTGTTTCAACCATTCATTTTATTTCTACTATTCGTTTTATCTACACTATTCATTGGACAATCAGCATAGTGAGCCACATAACAAACTTATCATCCGAATTCTGATGAGTAGAGCGCGCAAACCGGAAATAGAACAAGAACATTGCCCATTCGTTAAAAAACCGCTTGCAGATGGATATAAAATTTATTCATTAATTTAAAAAAAAAAGGTAGTGTAAGACAAGGTGGTGTCGTCTCACCGGATTTATTCATACTATACAGTGAGGCGATTCTGGGAGAATTAGAAGTGCTACCAGGATTCATTATTGGCGGTCATAATCTTAACAACATAAGACATGCAGACACTGACAGGAAAGTATAAAAGCTTTTTCAGAAGATACTGAAGGAAAGTGAGAAGAAAGCATTGAAAAAGAACAGTAAAAAGATAGTACGAATAGCAAAGCCCAACATGCAAATTACAAATTGTAGATATCAAAATTAAACAAGTAAAACAATTTAAATATCTAAGAAATGTTTTAACAGAAAATACGACATCAAAATTCTAAGGCATATTGGGATAGAGAAAGATGCCTTCTACAAGCGAAGCAATGTATTAAGAAAAAAAGGAAGGGTTTGTTAGAAACAAAGAAAAGACTGTTGAACTTTTATATAATATCAGTCCTGCCATATGAAAGTGAATGTTGGACAATCTCCTCACCGATGAAGAAGAGACTTGAGGCAACAGATATATGGTTCTACAGAAGGATGCTGAGAATACCATCGTCCGAACATGTGAGCATTGACAATATTTTAGGGAAAATGGAAACAAAAGGGACAATTGTATGTAGCATGAGAGCGAGAGAGAGAGAGAGAGAGAGAGAGAAAGAAAGAGAAGAGTGTGTTTCTGGGGCATATAATGAGGAAAAGGGGCTTAGAAAATTTAACACTTACAAGACACATTGAAGGCAAGAGAGACAAGAGGAAGTAGAGACTAATCCGCTTATCGCTTTTGCGTAAATGGTTGACAGAACACTTAGCTAAACATGAATAGACTGAAGCATGTTCAGTCAGGTCATTTAATGCATGGTTGTTAGCAAAAGGGAACATCCCAAGATGTAAATTACAAATTGGGGATACCTAAATGAAACAAGTGCAACAATTTAAATATCTGGGAAGTGTTTTAACAAAGGACGAAAAGTATGAGGATAGCCAAAGATATATTCCAAAATCTAAGCAAAGTATTTAGAAACAAGGAAATTTCGTTAGGAACAACGAAAATACTAATGAATTCTGCCATAATATCAGCCTTTCTATATGCTAGTGAATGTTGGACAACTTCTCCACATATGAAGAAAAGACTTGAAGCAAAAGAACGGTGATTGTACAGAAGGATTCTGAAGATATCATATGCCGAACATTTTTAGATAAAATGGAAGCAAAAAGTACTCTTATAATTAGCATCAGAAATAGACAATTAAAATTTCTGAGTCACATCATGTTCCCGTTACTTTTCAGACAGACCTCGAGTTCCTCGACATAGACAGTGGAATGGGAAAAAATCTTACTGCGTAGATTAAATAATGGTTTCAATTCGAAATTCCAGGAAATGCTACCAGAAGCACAACGAAAATAAAATAAAAATATCAGCCCATCTCAAGAAAGTCGATCAATGGGTTCCACATGAAATCAGTGCAAGTCAAAGAGTTCCACGTTTCGAATTGCGTTCGAAGCTGCATCTGCGAACATTCCAATGACCAGTTTCCCGAGTGAAGAGTAACTTGCGATGCAAATGGATCCTTTGTGAGAGTCGTACACGATCGGCTCATTGGCTTGCTCATGATGAAGCGCTCAAACACTTTCTAGGACCGAAATTGAATACACAGAGAATTATGGTTACTGTCTGGTCATCCGGCATTGATGTTATTCATTAGAAATTTTTGGAATCTAAACAGAGGGTCACTGCTGAAGGTAAACGCGAACAAGTAGCAAGAAATGAATATTCAGTTAAGCAATATATGATCGGCATTGGTTAATCGGCACGGTTAAATTCTTCTTCAAAATATTCAGCCACATGCGAGCAGAAAAACACCGTAGAAGCTCACCGACACGAGATGCGAGACATTGCCACATACAACATATTACTCCGATCTCTCGCCTACTGATATTCATTTCTTCAATCATGAAGATTTTTCAAGTCAAAAGACATCCCGTTGCAAAGATGATGGAGAAACTACATTCAAAGTTTTCTTGTTATCCAAACGTTTAGAGATTTATCGCAAAATCCGATGTCAGAAATGTATAGATATCTGTTATTTCTGATTTATTGATTTAAACAGTATAAATAGATGAATTCAGGAATAAAATTGATTATAAATATTATAACATCATAAATATATTTATAAGTCGATGGCAGAAATGCATAGATGTCCAGTGCTTCTCTTTTGATTGATTTAAACACTGCTTAAATACATGAATTCGGGAATAAAAATTGATTCTTAAATATCATAACATCACAAATATATTTGTAACTCGATGGCAGAAATGCGTAGATGTCCAGTGCTTTTATTTTGTTTGATTTAAACACTGTTTAAATACATGAATTCGGCAAAGCATGTTGGTTCTAAATCCGGACATTTTCCCAACAGCGTAATTTCTATGGTTAAACTAAACAGCGTGTAGGAAAAATTTTAAATCATTAACCAAACATTTCATCCTTTTCTAATTATTCGTATAGATATTTAGTAGATTTTAACCTGTGAAATTGAAAAGCTGAATTCGAATTGCATTCACTTGCGTGCCAATAAAATTGGCAGAAAAGGTCTGAATCCATCTCTTCTTAACCATGCTATGTGTAAATAGCAGGTGAGGCAGTGTCCGATAGTCTTGGTTGGTCACTAGTCTAGGAGAAGGAAAACTCTGTATTTAGACCATGAGAAGGTTGATCCCCGTCCAGCTGTCGTACTCAGGAAACACTACAGCTGTTACGGCATTAGTATATGTGATGCCCATCCGAACCAAACGTATCATTGTCAGCGAGTGTAGACAACAACTGCGCATTTATAATGCAACTTTTAAGCCGGACACTGTTGGCAAATTGGCGAAACGTTATTCTGCTATATGGTTTAAAGGTGCATTGCATAAAAATGTTTGAGTACAACTGCATTTTGTAATGTACCTTTCAAGTCGGACATTGTTGCAAAGTGGGGGAATGGTATTCGGACATATGGTGAAAAGACGTATTGCAATTTTGAGAACAACTGCCCTTTGTAATACACATTTTAAGTAAGACAATCTTGGAATGTCTCGGAACGATATCCTGATATATAGTGCAAGGGTGCATTGCATAAAAAAGTTTGAGAACAACTGCACTTTTTAATGCACCTTCTAAGTTGGACAGTGTTGGAAAGTCGGGGAATGCTATTCTGACATAAGGCGCAAGGGAGCATTGCATAACAAAGGCTGAGAAATGTGCACTTTGTAATGCACCTTTTAAGTCGGACACTGTTGGAATGTGGGAGAATGCCATTCTCACATATGGCGAAAAGGTGCATTGGACAAAAAAAGATTGAGAACCACTTCATTAAGAGAAGCAAGTAAGTTTAAGTAATTGTAATAACAGTCATGTCTCTTGCTGCATCCATTCATCCAATGTCTAAATTTATATAATAAATTACATATTTTATTTCTCCCTCATCTTGCGATAATCTGTGGAAGTGTCGCTGGAACCGTTGTATCCTTACCAAGAGGACAAATTCGAAAGAAATAGGAGCGAGATTGAACTAATATATATTATTTATTTGAATAATGGTGTTTTTTTTATTATTATTCATGCCTTGTCCCGTAATTTTCTCATACAAGCTCGTCTAGAACAGTTAAAAGCAAGATAAAGAAGGCGACAATCTTAAACATGTTTTTTTTTTCATCTTATTGGCCGGCATTTGTAGAAAAGCAAATGCATATCTCAGCTATTCGGAATATCAATTTTTTTTTTCATTATCGTCATGTGTTATTCATTTCTTTATTTCCGGTATTCTGAATTCTGGGAATGACAAGCATTGTGATTCGTGTGAATATACGTTTTAAGTTCAATTAAAGTGCTGACGAGAGAAAACCGACTGCATATAAGAATTAATCAGGCCGAAGATATGTGATGTCATAACTGGTAAATCGTGCGGAAAAAGGAGGAGACACAAAGCATGTAACAATGATGTGCTATTCTTTTACATTAGTGTAATAAGACATTGACTAACTTTTTAAATTCAAATAAGTACGAAGAAGTTCTTGTTAAAAGTATAGAGCTAGACCTTTCGGATGAGTAGTTCATCCCATGGCAATATCCGTAGTGTGACCGCTATCAACACTGCAAATAGAATCAGCAGCCCATTCTCAGAGTATACTTCCTACGATTGCCATTGCTAAGAAATTGATCTTTTCTTTTCGCCAGCCAAGGGTAAAACAGTATAGCAGGATCTAACATATAGCCTTGGTTGGCAGCCCTTTACTCGAACGTCTATTAGAACTCAAGCCCATATCAGAACCCAAGTTGAAATTGTATATAAGAACAAGATGCTGGAAAAATGGTCGGTTCCCTGTACGGTTCCAGAAAGTACTTGACTCTTTCTGCCAGGCTCTATTTTCAAACGAGCGATTTCAGACGAAAATACAGAAACTGGATACTGCTGCCATTTCTGGGCTGGAACTGTCCAATCCTTATTTTCCTCAGGGTTTAAAAGCGTTTACGCTAGCTTGTGAGTGAGAATTTGTTCCTCACCTTACAATATCTTTCCCACAGACGAAACGTTTCTAGCCCTTCGCTATTATATCGCTATTTGCATAAGATGCTTTAGATGAGATACATCCGTTAGTTCCACCAGTCCAGACATTCGGAGACACGTCAGGCCATACCACGCACGCTGAGTCGATTTGTCCCCATTTACTTCGTATTCCATTTGTTAGGAAGAAGTTCCATTCTCCCAGTCCAGATATTCGCAGAAACGTCCGGCCATGCCACGCACGCTGAGTCGATTTGTCTCCATTTACTTCGTATTCCATTTGTTAGGAAGAAGTTACATTCTTCCTCAGAACCGTTGCATTGTGGAACAGACTACCGAAAAGACGCTTCCCCGATTACTATGATCTTATTCAAGTCTAATATCAATAGTTATCTAGACTACATATCCTCATAATATACGAGGTATGTCTGAAAAGTAATGGGACAGGGTATGATGCGTGAGCGATGGGCGAAAGAGGGATACACTAATTGTGTTATCATCTAATATGATATCTTGGGAGTATATGATTGTAATCTTAGTATTGTCTTCTCTCAGTGTGCGAGAAGAGATGTGAGTTGGCTGGAGACCATCAAGGGTCTGTAACCACAGAGCTGAGGGTCTTACAAGAAGAATCCTTCCAGCAGTGCATGATAGAGAAGAATGGAAAAGTGCATTAGACTCAAGGGAGATTACTTTGAAGGGGAAACGATGTAGTTTGTTGTTTGGAATTTAAATAATTTTTTGTGACAACAATCCCGTTATTCTTCAAACAAATCTCGTACACCCATAATCTTCCCTGTAGGCTCTTTCAACATAACCATTTAGTAAACCTCTGCCTTGAGTGGCTCTTGGAGCTTATATTGGTTGAACGACATCATGAAAATAGATTCACATAATCTATGTTATGGAATCATAGCATTACTTGGAAAGATTTTCTAGTCAGAGTTCATCTTGCACATTTACTGTTGACCATGATCATCATAGTCTATGAATATAGAATACAGCGCAGTACGTAATCTGTTCAATGAAACAACGTTAAAGATTAACACTTAGGAGTCAGACACTTTACTGAACCTGACTATATCGCCAATACCACCAGCAGCTGTTCCGTAATTCTTCAGTCTTCGATATCAAAGGCTGGCAGTGATATTTAGCCCCCCACACCCCACGAGGGTTACATGTGGCACAAGGCCGAGATTAACGTGGGATCTCCGAGCCAGTAGGTTCGGCCAAAAATATTCCCTATTCGAACGCGTATAAACAGGTTCAGGGGCAGTCAACTTCCCCGACCGAGACTCTACCCTTCGTCGGAGCCTCGTCCGGGTTATCAAAGGCTGGCAGTGTATATTCGGGAAAAACATGGCCGCCTTTATACACGTCGCATTGAATATTTTGAGCTTTCTGATTGGTTAACTATTGTATTGGTGAACTATAAAATGAGTGAGCTCACTTTGGCTGGCTCACTAGTACACCAGGGTACCCAAAAATTCTAACATTTACAAATCTACCATTCGCTTTTACGTTGAATACTGCATACATACCTGGTGTCGTTCTCCTGCTATTCATCTTCTGCTATACAAAATCCAAAGAAGCATCTGCTATGTAATCGATCCTGACCTGGCATCTCGACTTCAGACACTTTCTCACTGACGTGACGTGGCTTACCCATGTCTTTTCTACAACTATTTTTATGGCAACAGTTCTAAGGAGCTTTTTATCCTGATGCCCCGTATACATGATACGTAAGCGTTCTACTAGATTGGCATCTAGGTCCCACCTTTTACTGTTGAAATAGTTAAGTCCAACCATCATTTCTAATCCAACAGTTTCCGTTTACTTGCTTCTCTGAGAAATAAAATCTTCAGAAATTTCAATGAAACGTCAATTGCGTTCTTCTATCTTCTTGAATCCAGTTCATCTTTTGTCCTTTCCTCAATCTTCCCTATACCAAGACTTTTCTCTTACTTTCACTCCATGTAGATCCCCTCCTCCTTCGTACTAGTCGGTATTTACTAGACCCCACCACCCCATGAGAGTAGATGTGGCACAAGGCCGAGTTTAACGTGGGACATCCGAGACCTTAGGCTCGGCCAAAAATTCCCCGTAGAACTCGCATAAAAGGGATCTTGTTGGTCTACCACTCCGAAGGACACTCTGCCCTTCGGCATAGCTTCGTCCGGGTTCCTTTTCGTCCGAAGGCAGAGTGTTCGACCGTATAGCTGAAAAGACTTCGTACTTGTGGCATTCCCGGCTTGCCTGGTGTAAAATGATTTAGGCAAACCTCATCACTGTACTCAATATGGAAGTCGAATATATATATATATATATATATATATATATATATATATATATGTGTGTGTGTGTGTGTGTGTGTGAAAAGTGTGTGTATATAAATATAAATAAATATATATATATATGTATAATTATTTATATATTATATGCGCGGTACTTATTAGAAAGCGCTCAATATCAGAGATAGAGCTAACATATATGGTTGGATAGATGTGAGCTTCTGACCCTGGGTTTCACGCTTTAGCGATCGTCAGCGAAACCCGGGGTCACAAGATCACATCTATCCAACCATATATATATATATATATATATATATATATATATATATATATATATATATATATATATAAGAGAGAGAGAGAAAATCTGACAGTATTATAATACATAAGCGTTTTATGTTGTTTCTTTATTCTATCACATATATATATATAATTTACTGACTATTTGTGTGTGTGTGTTTGTGTGTGTCTTATAGATATAACATTTAAAGTAGTCGCATTGTTTTGGAAATCTAGCTATTTTTCTGGGTTTTTAATCTAGGAATAAACACACGCCTAAAATGTGGAGCATTGCATAACAAAGGCTGAAAAGTGTGCACTTTGTAATGCACCTTTTAAATCGGACACTGTTGGAATGTGGGAGAATGCCATTCTCACATATGATGAAAAGGTGGACAAAAAGGATTGAGAACCACTTCAGTAAGAGAAGCAATCGTTTAAGTAATTGGAATAACAGACGTGTTACTATATTAAAAAATGCGGCAATTCATTCAGCCGATGTCTAAATTTATATAATAAATTACATATTTTATTTCTCCCCCATGAGGGCTTATAACAAATATTATTGATAAGGTATCGATTATTCATCTCTGGTGGTCAATGTTCATACAATAAATATAAAAACAACACCATGATTTATTTAAGACTTGTTTCTGCGTTGATCGGAAAAGGTCACTGGAAAGGAAAAAGCATGCAAAATAGTTCATAACTTAAATGGGTATCTCCATGTCTACTTTATACGGTTTAACAATAAGCGTAAGGTTAATTAATTCAGACGTTAGACATACAGACACGAGTCCCGGTGGCGTGGTATAGGCAACAAATATATTGCAACCATAGCAGCAGTTTGGTGTCAATGGCAAGATAACCTGGCGGCACCATGTCCTCTTCAGACGGGTTTTCCTTCTCCCAGAGTGGTTGGCGCTTCAGAAAAAGAAAATGCAGTCAGGCATACTGGTGGAAGATAAAGTCATGCCTTTTTCAATAGCATTAGTACGTGTACACTTTAGAATTATCTTTTCACTTTAAACCGAATACTTCGCTTAACACTTATCATGTTCCCAATTAATAAATTGTTTATAAAGTCCAAGTATTATACTGCCTTGTGTGTTTATGTGTGTAGCGAAATGTTTTGTAGACATAGTTATATCAAATACAAAATTAAAAAAAAACAAAACAGACGCTGCTGCGCAAATCTCTTTTTGGATATTTCTAACTCCCTTTTTTACTAACAATTTTAGCTAAGTTTAGCTAAGTTTTAATATATATATATATATATATATATATATATATATATATATATATATATATATATATATATATATATATATATGAAAGTGGACATTGAATCAACACCCAGATGCGACAGTCTGTTTCATGCTGTCCTGACGACTGCGTTTAGCATGAAACAGTCTGTCACGTCTGAGTTTTGACTTCAATGTCCACTTTTATATTCGCATACACTCTATCTCTGATATTGAGCACTTTATTCTATAAATTATTGTCTAATTTATCCCCAAATGAAAATCACAGTGAAATCTTATTTTAACAAATATATTTACCAAAATTACACAAAAATATCTTGAAATAATAAAGGGTAAATTTATTCAATAAAATCGCCATTGGCTTCAGCCAAGTATTCCAGACAACTTCGGAATGCCCAGCATCTCTTTGGGACGGTCTCCTTGCTTAAGATGGTGAATGTTGCCATAATCCTTGCCTTCAGTTCATCTTTGGTCTTACTAGTGTTTTTGGTCTCTCGCTCAACTGCGCCACACACGTAATAATCAAGAGGGTTGCAATCTGGTGAGTTAGGTGACCAGATGTAAGGGTGATGTTGTCGCAGAAATTGTCTGACAGCTAGGTTCTCCTAAGGTCTTCCATCAGCCACCCTCTTAACTTAGGGCAGCATTATCGACTAAAGGGACTTGATATAGGTCACCGTGTTGAGTCTGAGGTCCTTGCCAACACATTAGGGAGTTCTTTTCTTATCAAAAACATCAGAGTGGGTTTTACGAGCTGCGTACCTTCGTAATCAAAATTAGAATCATCGAATTCTTTCCAAATCATCTGCACTGTGATTGATACCCAAACACTGAACATTTCGTATTGGAGCTTCTGGCACGAACGCCTGGCAGTACAGAGTGCCGTTTCTAAATTTCTGGTGGAATGAATTTCTTCATTTTCTTCTTTTTCTTATAGACAATGCCCAACTGACTCTACTATACTGTGCAGTCGACAAAATAAAAAACAAACAACGCGCATGCGCGAAATTAAAAGTATAAGATTGCGATAATTTACCCAAGGTACCCTTTATATATAGGTAATAAATTTATTTTTTTTACTAACGTTTTCTGGGGTAAACTTATACTTGACTTAGTGCGAGAACTGTTTAACCCTCAGGAAAGAATACTTTTAAATAAACATTTGTCATCAAAGGCTGTTCGAAATGTTTCATAGACTTTTTGGTGGATACGCCTTCTCCTTGTCCAGCTGTTTCTTTATGAAACGCCAAGATTTAATCCTATCATAAGGCGGGATTTCATCATCGGCTTATGAAACTCCGAGCTTTGCTAAATAGTAACTCATGATTTATTTCTGTTTGACGTAAAACAAAAGCCGTGAAAAATGCTAACGGTTTAGTCGATGAATTAGGTTTATAGAAAAGGAAAATTTGCCTTTCGATAATTCAGAACACTTTATTTATAAGAATAACAGTTAAGAAAAAGAGATTTAACAAATGTTTGGTTGTCTTCATTTCAAATCACTTTATTGAGAAAAAAAAAAGGCAACCGTTTCTGATCAAAACTCGTCTGACTACTTCCACCAGTGTGATTCCTCATAGACGTGTCCCCAACAAAGCTTCCAGACAAACGAATATCACCAATCCCTTCGATTTTGTTTTATATTCGTGCTGCGAAATTATTCTCCTTTCAGCAACACTAATCTCACAGACGCAACGTCGCTAGCTTTTCACCATTATTCTATTCCAGCTTCGTTTTTACTGACGCAGATTTACCCCCATGACTCTATTCTTGGTCCTATTTTGTTTTGTTTTTATTTAATTTTCATTAACGACCTTCCTGATGACATTAGCTTTCAACTCGATATCTAGACTGATGACACAACCATTTACTTCTGTCTCGATCAGCTTGATAAGGTCAAATTGGTGGGTGATGTGAAAAAAGAACCGCAGATGCTTGTTAATTGGTGCAGAGAATGACTTGCTAATGTTAACGCCCTCACTCTAATAATCATCTGAGAGTCTCCTCTCTGCCTTTCATCAGCATGGCTGATGTTAACGATCAGAAGAGTGACTCGTTACGTCTGCTTGGGCCAAAATTCTAGGCTGACATGAATTGAAAAGTTCATATTGAATCTATTGTTAGGTCCGCTGCTAAGAAAGTTTGTTCAGTGTCGTGTTAAACATTTTTTCTCTATTTTCTATAAAGAATTTCTGTTCTTTTTATAAAGAATTTCGGTCTTTTCTATAAAGAATTTCTGTTCTTTTTATAAAGAATTTCGGTCTTTTCTATAAAGAATTTCGGTCTTTTCTATAAAGAATTTCGGTCGTTACTATAAAGAATTTCATGGTAATTGTTCTGATGGGTTCTTCGCTCTGGTACGCAGACTTTTAAATTTAAGTGCAGTACTAGACTGGCAACAAGATCTCATCAATTTAAAGTTGAATTGGCTAAAATCAAAACCGTAAGTTCAATGCTAACAGTTTCTTTTCTCGCACTTCTCCCATGTGGAAGTCTCGTTTCGGCCCTGTCTTTTTCCTGTTATATTTGATCTTCAAAAATTTAAACTCAGTGTCAATTGTTATCTACTGTCTTTCTGGTTACGCTTCTATTATCGCACCTTTCTGTTTTTTTTAATTCTTTTACACACAGCAACCCCTTGTGTCTTAGTGCCCTTACTGCTTGCTTGGTGTAAATCCGATTAAATAAACACGTCGCAATTACTAGGGCAGGTGTTCAGAAGAGTTACATTTCTGAGTGTCATAGCGAGGACCCCCCATCATGTCGTGTTCAGGGAGGTAGATCACCCCATTTCCGTCTTGTTCCTTTTCTAAAACGCAATTTTCACTCAAACAGCTTCTCCCCCAAAACTGTGAAACGAGAGAATGGTTCCCTTGGTCTCTTTAGGTTCAGGATCAACCGCTATCTATTCTAGTCGAACTCATAATATTCTCTCACTTCCCCTTTAATTACACTTAATAACCCTCTAACTTGACTGTCTCTTGGGCCTTGTATTGGATCAATAACAGTACAAAAAGTCGTCTGTGTTTACTTTTGGACAAGTACAGATTAGAAATGCATGGATCTGTCCTTTCTTCCGCTCCTGCTATCGGTGAAATTGCAGGGTAGAATGAGCTTTCTACCCTTGGCTGACAGTTTAATAGGATGAAGTCTCCGAATGCCAAATTATTCAGGTGATAACAGTGAAACCACTCAGTCATCTTTCCAAAGAATGAGAATTATCAGATAAAAGAGAACCGCAACCCATGGATGTTATGAGCATCTATGGCCTGAACGGGCTACCATAATTACCAAAACTAGATGGGAATTTTTCGTTTCCTATCTTCAAAGTCTGTTGATGATTTTTGAATGTTCACTGACTTAACAATGGAAAAATGGATTCTAGCAGAAGATGTCATTATCCTAATATCTTTCTTACTATTGGTATGATTGTTTAAAAATCTTTTTATCCTGAATTTGTTCTATAACCGTACGCGGAGCACAGCCAATGACCTAAATCAAGCGAAGGATGTGATATTTTTCTACTTAATAAAACAAAAAACAGCTATTAACCAAAAAAACTTAAATGAACAGATCTGTTCGCAGGATATGGGTTATGCTAGGATTTCCTTGAGAGATGGTGCCCCTGGGATTTTGTTGATTTGTTCTTGAGTTCCTTTCTTTACCAGACCCAAAGCTCTAACCACAACAGGAATAGTCTCATTATTTACATTATTCGGACTATTGTCCTCATCTTTGTCGCCATATTTATCACAAAGTTTCCGCCGTTGTACGCTCCAGCCTTCTTCATGTGGTTGTAATGTCGAACTGAACCCTTTATTTCGCTCACTGGGGTAGACTGTTCTAGTTCCACGTGCCATGTTTGATGGATGTCAGCCCCAGTCTACCCCAGTGAGCGAATTAAAGCGTTCGAAATAAAGCATTCCAACCACCTGAAAAAGGCCGGAGCGTAGAACGGCCGAAACGTTGTGATAAATATGGCGACAAAGATGAGGACAATAGTCCGAATAACGTAAATAATGTACATAATACATCGTCTCAGAAATATAGACAGATACTGAAAGGCCGAAACGTTGTAAAAAATATGGCGACGGAGATGAGGACAATAGTCCGAATAATGTAAATAGTGTACATAATACCTCATCTCAGAAATATAGACAGGAATAGTTTCAGTTTTTTAGTGCCGTATTTTTTCTATTTCTCTCTTCATGATTTTGAATTTGCTTAGCTTTTCCAGAAGCATTTGCAGATATGTTTTGTCACGAGGTACGCTCTTGTCAGTGTTCAAACTTTTTCTATTCTGTTTTTGATAATAATGCCTGAACGATTTGCTTGTATATAATATTTGATCTGTGTTGATAGAGATATCCCAGAGAATGGTAACATCCGTTCCTTCAACTACAGATTCAGGATGATCATCATACAGGTTTCTATCTGTTTCTATCCCATAGTGATGACAAATCATTCAACGTAGATTATTATTATTATTTTATTTCCTTTGGTTTCTGGTGTGTGCTCATTTCTTTCCGAGACCCGACCAGAGACCTAATGTTAGGAATGGCTTCATGACATTTTCCACTGAGCAATCTAAAAATAAAAAAACAATAACACATATTTTACATAGATAAAGCCTTTCGTAAGGTGTGGGCTGTACTCGTGAGAACAATTTTTTGTATTTCTTTAAGATATGGACTTCCAGGAATCCCATCAGTTAGTTTACTAGAATATTCTCCAACTAATCCGAGGGCTCCAACTACAACAAGGATTGTTGATGCTCTCCTGTGCCACATTTTTGAGATTTCGATTTCAAGGTCCTTGTATTTTGACAGCTTTCTAAAGATCTTCAAAGATACATTGGGACTGCCATATCAAAGATACAAGGACTGATATATTAATAAGTGGGCTATTTTTTTGTTTGCGGTCTTTAATAAAAATGTCTGGGCGATTAGGTTTGATTTTTCTGTCTGTGTATTGTGTAGTCCCATAAAAGACACTTGTGCTGTCCTCTCAACACATACATAAATCTCTTCGTAAGATATGAGCTGTACTTGTGAGTACAATTTTTCTGTATTTCTTTAAGACATAGCTTACCAGGAATTCTTTCAATGAGTGTATTGGGATCTTTTCCAATCAATCCGAGGTCTCCAGCTACAACTGGAATAATTAATGTTCTCATGTGTCACATTTGTGAGAGTTCGATTAAAAGGTCCTTGTGTTTGCCGTCCCTAATAACAATATCTGGGCGATGAGCTTTGATTGTTGTGTCTGTGCGTATTGTGAAGTCACATAAAATTTGTACATTTCCTATCACCGTAACCGGGTCTGGGTGGTGTTCATACCAATTTCCTTCACTTTCTTTTCCGTAGAAATTGCAGATTATTATTATTATTTGTTTTGGTGCAAAAATAATGACGTAACAATGTCATTTTTTTATGTATTTTTTAACGTCAAAAAACGACATTATTACGTCATTATTTTTGCACCAACCTATTATTATTATTATTATTATTATTATTATTATTATTATTATTATTATTATTATTCCCTTTGATTTCTGTTGCATAAATATTTAATTTCCTTCCAACAAGAGACCTGAGGTTATAAATGTGCTACCAGGAATACTTTTAATGAGTCTATCGGAACTTCTTCCAGACAATCCGAGGGCTCGAACTACAACTTGGATTTTTATGTCCTCATCGGCCATTTCAAATTCAGTGTCCTTGTATTTTGATAGTTTTTGAAGATCTTCAAAGATACATTACAATCTGCAGGGTCTGCCATTTCAATAAAAAAGCACGTTCTGTTTATGTGGACTTTAATCATGATATTTAGGTGATTAGCTTTGATTGCTCTGATTGTGTGTATTTGTAAATTCCCATAAAATTGTTACAGGTCATAACTCTGCAACCGGGTCTGGGTGGTGTTCATACCAATTCTATACAGTTTCCCATAAAGATGCAGATTTTCCATTACTAGATTTTCCATTACAGATATTGGCCCGCCCTATGATATCGAGTTTTATATTCAGTGGCTGCTAACACCATGCAACCTGATACAAGATGGTCAAATGTTTCTAAATATTTATTACAGAATCTGCATTACGAGTTAACACGATTTTTCAGTGTGTGTCCTTGGTAATTTCTAGTTAACTAGAATTGGTCCCTTGCAAAATGAATAAAACTTAGAGCTTTTAACCCTGCATTACGTAACCACTGATTGGTACGGAGTTTGTCTATATCAGCTTATTTGGTACGGGTAGAGTATTGACCATAAATTGTGCCATCATTTCTGCTTTTGGTACATTGCATATGAGTTTGTTTTCTTTTTAAATTCTTCGCTGCTGCGCTAGAGTGTTATGGCTTATTTGCAATATTTTCGTGAATTTGAAATTCCCTTTTGTATTTGTTGGCTACCTGAATAAATTTGATTTTTTATTTTATGTCTTTTGACACAGATCATTGTCCAGCGTTCTGGAACTTCCAGCTGTCTTTGAAGACCGATTTTTGCGGTTTTCTAAGACAGTTCGAGTCGAACTAGTCCTCTGCCTCCTTCGGATCTGGGCAAATACAGACGATCAACATCAGCTTTGGGATGATGGATGCGGTTGCAGGTGAGAAGCTTTCTCGTTTTGGGGTCCATTCACTTTAAGTCAGCTAAGGTCAAATTGAGGATGCATAATCTGTATTGCGCCACGGGGACAGCCACATTTATTTATGGCTGATATTCTGTTATTATTTTCTTCTCTTTGGTTTCTGGGGTATACTAATTTCTTTCCGGGTCCCAACCAGAGACCTGAGGTCAGAAATGGCATCATGATATTTTCAACTGAACGCTTTTTGAGTTAAAAATATAAACATCTAAGTGCACATTTTACATAGAAAAAAATCCCTTGTAAAGTGTAGGCTGTACAATTCCTTCTTCTTCTTCTTCTTCTTCTTCTTCTTCTTCTTCTTTATTGTTTATTGGTTTTATTATATATTTTTTGTTGTTATAGTTCTCTTTTATAGTTATTTATTATTATCATTATTATTATTATAAGCTTTTCTCCCCAAGCAAGGCGGCATTGCCATTAATACTCAAGTGGGTACCGATAGTGTAAATAAGGGAAATGACTGGGTAGAGGTTGGGGGTGCGGAAAGGATAAAAAGAACAATGTCGATTGACATTATATTTGAATATTTGAAGATTATAGCTATCAGGGAAGCAAGTAAGTTGAAGGGAGTTCAACTGTCGGGAAGTGCGAGAGAAGATGCTGTTGGAGTAGAAGTGGCGGTTACATTTAACTGTTTCAACAGTAAAAGTATGGTAACGAGATACTAACCTAGTAGCACGCTTAAATTCATGCATCGGGGGTAACAGTGAACATAGCTCGTCAGTGCAGATGCCATGAAAATATTTATAGAAAAGATAAAGGGAGGTCACATTACGTCGGTGAGAAAGTTATTGGAGCCGAGACTCCAAATGAGAACCTATCACATTGCATATCCGTCTTTCGATCTTGTCGAGAACCTCGAGATGAAAGGAGGGGGCAGCAGACCATATATGGCAACAGTATTCAATGCATGGACGAATGGTAGATTTGTAGATGTGGAGGATGGACTTAGACAAAAAAAAACCTTCTGTCGCGACACAGAGAAACAACTTTCCTTGCGGTAGACGCAGCTATTGATTCAATGTATTTATTCCAGCTCAGGTCAGTGAAAAACATGAGACCAAGAAGATACAATGATGTGGCACCATTTAACGAGGCAGAAAGGGAAAAGAAAGAAAAGAAGAAAAGGAGAGGCTAAGAACCGAATCGTGAGTGATAAGCAAGAACACACACACAGCTAATAGACAATGGATAAAAGAATATTTTGATAAGTAACAAATGGCGAAAGAGTGTCATTACAATGACAGGGAAATTCTGAGTAAAAAGAAAGGGAAAGAAGGAAAGAATCAGATATGTTTTGGCATCGGCTGTGTTATCTAAGGATATGAAAACAAACTATTGGTACGGGAAGACATCTTATTATCAACTACAGACCGGCTGGTCAAAGAAAAAAAAATTCAAATGAAAATGTTATTTCGTTAAGAGACGAAAAACAGGCAACTAAAAGGACTTGGACAGATATGAAAAATTAAAAACCACCCACGAGCGTCCGACGGAACATCCTTGGCCTGCGATAATAAAATTTTGTTATCAGGAATTTGTACCGAAGGAAAATGAATGTGTTTTTTTTTCTTTCTTCGAGGCGACAGACTGACTGGAACTTTGGAGATGTTTCTTTTTGAGACCGTGTTAAGAAGACCACACATTCTGATAATTAGCGATAAAATACCTGACGTAAACCACGTGTAGAACAAGAGTTATAACCGCCATTGTCATATTGTCCCGTTCGCGGCTGGAGAAATGATAAACCATTAAGTGGAAGAAAAGGGAAAGAGAAGAGATAATTTTTTTTTTTAAGAAAGATATTTTTTTTTCTTCCTGAAACAAAGCCGAAGATTCGTCCACGCCCGACTAAGACATCATTGGTCGAGTGGTGATCCCGTGATGCACGAGAGAGGCTGTTGCCGCTCATCTGGAGGATGAGTAAGAGAGGTTGCCACGAAGATGTGGGGAGGGCAGTTCACGCCCCTCTGAAGTATGACGAGAAGGTGGGAGTGAGGAAAGGTTCCCAAAAATGGAAAAAGGGAGAAATTCCTAACCAGAGAGGTGGATATGTATTTAGAATTATCGAGGAACCCCCCGGTGCCGACAAACTCACCCCCGGTTTTGGTCGGCGCCCATATAAACGAAGCCACAACGAGCAGAAATGAGTCGAGTCCAACCAGTTCCCAAAGTCAGTCTTCGGTTTAGGCAAGCCTCGCAGATAGCTGACCAGGATTCACGCACATTCCGGACCCACCTTCAAACCAAGAACAATTATTTTGAAGAGCGACTTAGATCCAGATCACCGAAATAAGTTTTTCTTTTGACTTTCGTCCAAAGACCCACCGAAACACCAATTTCTGAGAGAGCAGACGACTTGAAGTGTTAAAACTTGCCTAGCGGAAAACGACGTGTCACAATCCATAGAACGGGTCGGGAGATAGATGCAGTCCTATGTATTGAACAACTAGACATAAAGTTTGTTACCTTTTTTCTTTGATACTTTGAACTTTTGAGTTTTCATTTTATTGCCTTTTATGCATATTTGTGTGGTATCACCCCCCGTTGAACTCGGTTTGCAGTACGGCCCCGACGACTGATTGATTTCCTCTGCCTAGATCAATTCACAACGTGGGTAGGCAGACTGGGAATCAAAGTAGGACGTGACAGTTGGTGCCGTGGTAGACTGGGATAGAACGACACGGTTGGCGCTGTGACCAGGGGACGACGTCACAATGAGACGCACTCGTGGCGATGAGTATCAACCATGATGATAGCAGGTAGGGATTGTTTTATAAATGACAGCAATTTCGTTTTGGATGCATTAAAATTTGTAAGCATTTTCCTGCTTCAGTCAACCACAGACTGGAGATCGTTTTTGAGACCATCGGCCAGGTTAACTTTGTCAGCAATGACGGGTTTATTATTGAGACAGGTGTAAATGTTAGTGTCGTCTGCATAGATACCTACTTGAGAACTGAAAACCGCAGGAAGATCATTGATGAAGCCCAGAAAGAGTGTAGGACCCAGGATAGAGCCTTGAGGAACATCTGCGTTCTTATGAAAGGAACTGGAATAGAATCCGTTCAGGACAATCTTTATTTCACAGTTAGACAGGAATTATTGGATTAAACCAAATAATCGTCCTGTAATACCGTATCGCTGAATCCAGCATGCCAAACCTTATCAAACGCTTTCGATACATCTTGAGTAACAGCTCGAGCTTGGTATACATATTCAGTTACGGCCATAAACACGTCAGAGGTAGACAGGGCAAAGCAGAAGCCATATTGTTTGTCAGAGATCAGATCATGGGAGATGAGATATTTAACTCCTTCGACATTGATTAAAACTTCGAAGAATTTGCAGAAGAGTGGTAGTAGACTGATTGGTCGGTAGTTAGATGGGTCAGAAAGGTCTCCAGTGTTCTAAAAGACCGGGACGAAAGTCGAGGACTTCCAACAGGCTGGAAAGCAAGAATTGGCGAGACAGTAGTTGTATAGTTCGGAGAGAACTGGAGACAGCTCAGGGGAACATTTCTTTAGGACTACGATTGGTATCCCGTCACCACTTGCTTTATGTGATTCTTATTTAGGGATGATGTCTAATACCATCAACGGGGTTATGCACCCTCTTCCTAGGGAGAGAAATCAGGTGTGGGCATCCCGGATGGGTCGTGTGTTGAGTTGGATGAGAATTTCTGAGCAAAGCCTTCAGCCTTATCAGCAGAGAATGTCAGGACTTCGAATTGATTGAATAGAGGGGGGGGTTTGATGTAGATAAGCATATTCGACAATAATCTTTAGAAGCAAACTTGCGAGGTGCCATACATTGTGTCATTCTATCAGTAACCAGTAACTTTGATTCATTCCTGTGGGCTATAGCGGCAGAGCAAGCAGCTGAGAACCAAGGGGATGAGCGCCATTCAAGTTGGTATTTTCTTACTGTAATGTAAGCCTCGATGACGGCTTTTATTTTCTTTTTCAGGTGCTTATTTTCTCTCTCTGTCTCTGTCTCTGTCTCTCTCTCTCTCTACATATATATATATTATTTTATTGTCTTTTCATTATTCATTGATTATCTTTATATTATACTTTTTATTATTTATTTGTTTTTAGTATTTATTATTATTATTATTTTATTTTTTATTATTCGGCATTATTTAGAGACGATAGACAAAATATTATTTTTTCAAAACAAAATGCCGGTATGTCTCATTTTAGATGTAACAAGAACACAGCAGCTGCATTCACAATCCTCATTTAAATGTCGGTTTTTCATAAGAGGACGAAATTCCTTATTTTATATATATATATATATATATATATATAGTGTGTGGAAAAATTTAAGACCACCAAACCAAAAAAATGTTTTCATTTCCAGGCATCATCCTATATGACATCATTCGAATCAGCCATATTAACAGAACAATGCCCACACTGGACATTGTTTTCGAAAATTAGTACAGTTTTTACAAGTTTTCCTGTGTTTTGAACATCAAAAAATGGAGGAAAAAGCCAGTTTTTCGGAAATACAAAGAGCTCAAATTTTTATTTTACACAACGAAAGTCTTTCTCAAAGGAATATTTACAACAAAGTCTCTTGTAGCAAAACGACTGTTCATCAGGTGATTGTCAACTTCAAGAATTATGGAATTTACACTAACAAGAACCGAAGCGGTAGACCAGGAAAAACGGTGCCACTTAATGACAATTTGATGTGGCGAATAGCTGTTTGATCTCGAAACAGTTCCTGCAAGAAAATACACTCAGCATTTCTTCTCAAAGGCCCAAATGTTCATCGTTTGACTGTTAGTAACCGTCTTGTTCATGATTTCAAGTTGAAAGCCTGTAAACCTGCACCCCCCCCAAAAAAAAAAACCTCGTTTAATCGAAGTCAGAAAGCCAAGCGGATAAATTTTGTTAAGAAATACGAGAATTGGGACGAAGCGAATTAGGATCAAGTCCTTTTCTCCACTATCCCGCACTTTGTTCAGTTTGTCGTATTTGGCACAAGATACGAAGGCCACGATATTCAAGCTACAGGGAAATATCCTCTCAGTATCAAGATTTGAGGTGGGAGTTTATGTCCACTAAAAGGACAGCAGAACTCTTTTTATCCACTGAAACGACAATGTACCATGAAAATGCTGAAGGACAAGTTAGAACATTCATCTTGCTGTTCATGGCTGCAATACATTCATGCAGGACGGTAATACCTGTCACTGTTCAAAGATAGTGAGTACTTTCCTGAAGAAGAAGAAGAAGAAGAAGAAGAAGAAGAAGGTTAAAAGCTTTGATTGGTCTAGTAACTGTACCGACCTCAAAATCCGATTGTAAACCTGTGAACACTACTGTAAGACAAGGTAGCTCATGAACAACATAGACGTGCCAAAGACCTGGAAAATGCTATAAAACAACTCTAGATGGGTGATATAAATGCTGAGTAATGCAAATGTCTGGTGCACAGTATGCCTCGTCGTCTACAGGCTGTAATAAAGTAATTCAGTCTCTGGTTGGGACCCGGAAAGAAATGAGCATACACCAGAAATTAAAGGAAATAATAATAATAATAATAATAATAATAATAATAATAATAATAATAATAATAAAAATTTCACTTATGTGCCACTATGGCTGCTGAAGTAGAGTATAGACAAGTCAAGTGTTTTTCCCTGCTTATTCTTACTTTCTTATTGAAGAAAACACTGTATTTAGCAGTTAATAGGCTTGGGGTTACCTTCCTTGAACAGAAGGCTTTATTTTCAATTTATATTTAATGGACAGATATTTGGAAACTAATTGTCCAAATAAACAGAAAATTGCTTTATTCACCAAGTTAGAGTATTTAACCCTGTATTAGTCTCAGGCAGGTTTTCTAAGTGTAGCTTAGATGTGACACAAGGCCAAAAGTACACTGCACCCAGTGAGGATCAAACTCATTATTCAGTCATAATATAGCGAAACTAGTTGCTAATCATTACATCTCATCAAGTACCCCCTGCATTAGTCACATTTTAAGGTATTCGTAATCCCTAGTTGTTTCTTTTGCTCCCACCCACTATACTTCTAATTCAGTGAGTATCTGGAGTATACGGTGTAGTGCAGGGGAGTATCTATTTTTGTAAATCCAATTCATTTATTTTTATGTTATTCAGTGCTTGTATAATAAATTTATATTATGGAACACTTTATATTGTTATATTGTGTATTTTATATGGAAATCACTAGGTGGTCTTAAATATTTGCACAAGACTATATATATATATATATATATATATATATATATATATATATATATATATATATAATTATTTATTTAAAAATATGATTCCAACTCGCTACATAAGAGGTCTCATGTTTCAAAACAAGAGCCGAAAA
The DNA here is from genome assembly GCA_963932145.1 of Acanthosepion lycidas. Classification (NCBI taxonomy): domain Eukaryota; kingdom Metazoa; phylum Mollusca; class Cephalopoda; order Sepiida; family Sepiidae; genus Acanthosepion; species Acanthosepion lycidas. The sequence continues at coordinate 93,799,113 of OZ010592.1, read as the reverse complement.
CTTTTTGAACAAAAGTGTTTTGAAACATGAGACCTCTTATGTAGCGAGTTGGAATCATATTTTTAAATAAATAATTATATTTATGCTCTACTTTCGTATCGAGCACTATTTTTAAAAATAATTACAAAAATACTAAGGAATTTTGGATTATTTACCAAACCAGTTTTTTTTCTATTTTCCACAATATTTTCACATATATATATATATATATATATATATATATATATATATACGAAGAAATATATTTTTAAGGTTTCCTATATTTACAGAATAAAGTTCGCAATATCAGATATAGAGTGTATGTAAATATAAATATAAAAGTAAAAATTGAAGTCAACACTAAGAGATGACGGGTTGTTTCATGCTAGACGAAATCGTCAGGCGCACACACACACACACACACACACGTGTGGAATTCTCTTCTAAATTATTTCTTCTCAGTCAGATTTGATCTTCAAGTATGTATATGCAATGTTAATCTTTATCCTGTGTTTTCTTAATATTTATTCTTTTATTGATCTCTCTTCTTAATAGTGTGTTTTCCTTTATCATATTCTTTAATAGTCAGTAAATCCTTGCATCTTAGTGGCTTTATTGCCTTGCTTGGAGTGAAATAATTAAAAAAATGCTAGGAAAAGAGTGCTGAAATAGTTTCTGATATAAATCTACCTATGTCAATATATATATATATATATATATATATATATATATATATATATATATGTGTGTGTGTGTGTGTGTGTGTGTGTGTGTGTGAAATTTTTATATATATTGTTTACATATTATATATACGTGGTACTTAAAAAAACAAAAAAAGAACAGACGTATAGAAGATGTGTGAACGCGCGTGCATACGTATATAATATATATATATATATGTGTGTGTGTGTGTGTGTGTCTATGTGTGTGTGCGTGTGTATGTGTGTGTGTGTGTGTACAAGAAAACATCATTCCGCAAACAAAATAAACGAACGGTTGATACTGTGACTTAGGAAAGAAGTTCGCTACACAATCCATCATTTACTACAGCGACCAATTGTGTATGTATGTACGCAACGACACATAGATGCGCATATACGCCCAGTCTCACACTGTTTATATATGTTTATGTTTGTGTAAGCGGCAATGCTTGAACGTGCGTCTATGTATGACTGTTAATATATGAGTGGCGTTCCGGCGACAATTTTCCCTCCCACTGCCATAAAAACACCGAATATACACAACCACATATAAATCCAAAATTTAAAAATTAATCAGTTTGTCTGACGATTGCAAATATCATGAAAACTAGGGTCACAAACTCACATCAATCCAAATATATATATATATATATATATATATATATATATATATATATATATATATATATATATGAATCAATGAATGTTGAACAATCACCTCACAGAAGAAGAGAGGGTAAAAAGGAAACAAAAATGTGGTTCTACATAAGGATTCTGAAAATATCATGGACGGAGCCAGTAAGCAATGTGGAAATCTTGTACACGGTATCAAAGAACTGAAATAAAGAGGAAGGGAGACTTGGAGAATTTGAAACTCACGTCGAAAGCTGAAGAGTCAATAGAAGGTAGAGAGTCAGCTATCTGATGATCTTGTGTAAATAGATGACGGAAAGTGTAGTGAAAGGAATGACAAGAGTAGAAACGTTGGCAAGATGTACAATGGAATAGAAGGCTGTGGAGAGCTATGATCACACACGTCCTGAAATTTAAATAGTTTTTCCTTCTTATACTTTTTGAGATTGTTCCGTCATATATAGTTAAAAGCCACAAGTATTTTAAATTGCACACGAGCCTTACGGACACTCTGTATGTATGTATGTGTGTGTGTGTGTGTGTATGCATATATATGTATATGTCTATGTATATATAAGATAAAGAGGTAATCATACAAAGAATTAGTAATGTTGAGGAAATTAATGGCGAGATCTCTTTCTAACAAGAATTATAAGGCTGTGACACTATTTGTTACTGGTAAATAATAATCTGGCTTTTTGGATAGAAGGAACGATATACTGATAGATTCCTGTTAAATAATAAGAAAACTTTTTGCATAAAAGGAACGATATACTAATAGTTCATCGTGGGAAATATTGAAGATTTTATTTCTCAAAAAGCCAAGAACCAGACGGCTACCGAAAAACAACACTCAATTTTACGATCGGCCATATGGTAAATATTTTGACATTTTGATGAATGACCAACAGATAAAAGTAGGGGCTGTGAAGGCGATTGAAGAGAATCGGATAAGATTTAAAATCATAATTCGGAGATAAGGGTTTTCTTGGAGAATCTCCCTGACGGGACCCGAAGGAGAAGAGAGCCATCTGGTTTGTGTTTCAGTTTTGGACAAGGAAAAACATAAGATTGTTGTGAGAAAATTTTCTGCGTAGACGATGAGTTTGGAATAAGAATTCTTTTTGATTAACGAACTTACAATTAATCTTTTCGCCAGGCAGTCGAGAGCCATTGGTCGTGGAGGCAGGCGCTGATGAGTCACCGTGGAAGGTGGAGGAGTTATTCACGCTCACTAAAGAGTATTAGTGGGAGATGCTAATAAGAGAAGGTGAAAGTTATTGGGGCGGATTAATACCTGTGATCGTCACCCATGGAAGAGGGAAAATTCCCAAACTAGGAAGTAATGAGTTCTCAGAACCAAGACAATGGAGGAAGCGTTCTTTGTGACAGGAAATGAAGATATTGTGTATCCAGCAGAATCATGCCACCCATGCCGGTTTGGTCGAAAGTCAATAAATACGATTGCCTCTAGCGTAAAGTCAGAGATCGTTCCAGCCACGGGACGCGAGACACCCCACGGACTATCTGCCGACGAGAACCTCCGACATCGGCCAAGTTAGCAAAACAAACCTTAACAAGTCAACAAAGTGTCACGACTGACTTAGAAGCGGGTTAGGTCGATAATCGTCCGAATCAAACTTCTAGACTTAACAACAATTGTACGAAGAACCTTATATAAAAATAGTATTTATTTATTTTTTTATTCAAGTGTTATTTTCTTTCTTTGCGTCTTCATCCTGCTTGGACAAGAGCAATACGAAGATACGTGGCGACGATTGATCTTGGTCGACCAAAACAAATCACAACGTGGGATAAGACAAAGCCTGGATCGAAGCAATCAGCTGTTCGATCAACCGCAGGTATTGGATATACGGACGACCATGGGGAGACTTGAGACCGACAAGGCATTATCTTACTAACAATTCATTGAATAACGCGATCCTAATGCATAAATTTTTGTCAGATGGATTTGATATTGCTGGTACGAGTACTTTCGAAAATTTCACATTTTCATCCTCAGAGCGTAATTTAATTTACTCTTTATTATTTAAAAAATTCACGCCTGTGAATGCTGGATTTTTCCTCGAAGAAAAATCCAACACTCGCGGCCTGACCATTGCGTCCAACATGAGACGGGCCGTCGCCTCTGAGTTTTCAATTCAATGTTCACTTTTATATTTATATTTACATACGCGCTATCTCTGATATTGAGCATTGTATCCCATAAATATAGCACACCTTAAAACTATATATATATATATATATATATATATATATGTATATATATATATATATATATATATATATGTGTGTGTGTGTGTGTGTGTGTGTGTGTTAGGGGATTTTATACTCGATCTGTAAAACTTCATATAATTTTATTCAACTTCAACCATGTAATAAAAATACAGGCAAATGTGAGAATTAAATATTATCAAATTCTATTGTCAATGTCGATCATAGGAAACAAAGTAGGAATCAAGGAATAACTCGCAATAAGGAGGAGTCGATAACAAAAAGATAGACTTTACCGACATGGGACGATTTTCAAATATCAAATAAAATTGTATATTAATATTTCGTGACTATATTGAAATTTTATATATGCAAACCTCTCCATTATATATGTAATCATTAGAGGGAATGAAAGTGTTGACGTATTTGTTTAATAAATTCTATCCGTTATATATGTAATCATTAGAGGGAATGAAAGTGTTGACGTATTTGTTTAATAAATCCTATCTGTTATATATGTAATCATTAGAGGGAATGAAAGTGTTGACGTATTTGTTTAATAAATCCTATCCGTTATATATGTAATCATTAGAGGGAATGAAAGTGTTGACGTATTTGTTTAATAAATCCTATCCGTTATATATGTAATCATTAGAGGGAATGAAAGTGTTGACGTATTTGTTTAATAAATCCTATCCGTTATATATGTAATCATTAGAGGGAATGAAAGTGTTGACGTATTTGTTTAATGAATCCTATCCGTTATATATGTAATCATTAGAGGGAATGAAAGTGTTGACGTATTTGTTTAATAAATCCTATCCGTTATATATATAATCATTAGAGGGAATGAAAGTGTTGACGTATTTGTTTAATAAATCCTGTCCGTTATATATGTAATCATTAGAGGGAATGAAAGTGTTGACGTATTTGTTTAATAAATCCTCTCCGTTATATATGTAATCATTAGAGGGAATGAAAGTGTTCACGTATTTGTTTAATAAATCCTATCCGTTATATATGTAATCATTAGAGGGAATGAAAGTGTTGACGTATTTGTTTAATAAATCCTATCCGTTATATATGTAATCATTAGCGGGAATGAAAGTGTTGACGTATTTGTTTAATAAATCCTATCCTTTATATATGTAATCATTAGAGGGAGTGAAAGTGTTGACGTATTTGTTTAATAAATCCTATCCGTTATATATGTAATCATTAGAGGGAATGAAAGTGTTGACGTATTTGTTTAATAAATCCTATCCGTTATATATGTAATCATTAGATGGAATGAAAGTGTTGACGTATTTGTTTAATAAATCCTTTCCGTTATATATGTAATCATTAGAGGGAATGAAAGTATTGACGTATTTGTTTAATGAATCCTATCCGTTATATATGTAATCATTAGAGGGAATGAAAGTGTTGACGTATTTGTTTAATAAAACCTATCCGTTATATATGTAATCATTAGAGGGAATGAAAGTGTTGACGTATTTGTTTAATAAATCCTATCCGTTATATATGTAATCATTAGAGGGAATGAAAGTGTTGACGTATTTGTTTAATAAAACCTATCCGTTATATATGTAATCATTAGAGGGAATGAAAGTGTTGACGTATTTGTTTAATAAAACCTATCCGTTATATATGTAATCATTAGAGGGAATGAAAGTGTTGACGTATTTGTTTAATAAAACCTATCCGTTATATATGTAATCATTAGAGGGAATGAAAGTGTTGACGTATTTGCTTAATAAATCCTATCCGTTATATATGTAATCATTAGAGGGAATGAAAGTGTTGACGTATTTGTTTAATAAATCCTATCCGTTATATATGTAATCATTAGAGGGAATGAAAGTGTTGACGTATTTGTTTAATAGATCCTATCCGTTATATATGTAATCATTAGAGGGAATGAAAGTGTTGACGTATGTGTTTAATGAATCCTATCCGTTATATATGTAATCATTAGAGGGAATGAAAGTGTTGACGTATTTGTTTAATAAATCCTATCCGTTATATATGTAATCATTAGAGGGAATGAAAGTGTTGACGTATTTGTTTAATAAATCCTATCCGTTATATATGTAATCATTAGAGGGAATGAAAGTGTTGACGTATTTGTTTAATAAATCCTATCCGTTATATATGTAATCATTAGAGGGAATGAAAGTGTTGACGTATTTGTTTAATAAAACCTATCCGTTATATATGTAATCATTAGAGGGAATGAAAGTGTTGACGTATTTGTTTAATAAAACCTATCCGTTATATATGTAATCATTAGAGGGAATGAAAGTGTTGACGTATTTGTTTAATAAAACCTATCCGTTATATATGTAATCATTAGAGGGAATGAAAGTGTTGACGTATTTGTTTAATAAAACCTATCCGTTATATATGTAATCATTAGAGGGAATGAAAGTGTTGACGTATTTGCTTAATAAATCCTATCCGTTATATATGTAATCATTAGAGGGAATGAAAGTGTTGACGTATTTGTTTAATAAATCCTATCCGTTATATATGTAATCATTAGAGGGAATGAAAGTGTTGACGTATGTGTTTAATGAATCCTATCCGTTATATATGTAATCATTAGAGGGAATGAAAGTGTTGACGTATTTGTTTAATAAATCCTATCCGTTATATATGTAATCATTAGAGGGAATGAAAGTGTTGACGTATTTCTTTAATAAATCCTATCCGTTATATATGTAATCATTAGAGGGAATGAAAGTTTTGAAGTATTTGTTTAATAAAACCTATCCGTTATATATGTAATCATTAGAGGGAATGAAAGTTTTGACGTATTTGTTTAATAAATCCTATCCGTTATATATGTAATCATTAGAGGGAATGAAAGTGTTGACGTATGTGTTTAATAAATCCTATCCGTTATATATGTAATCATTAGAGGGAATGAAAGTGTTGACGTATTTGTTTAATAAAACCTATCCGTTATATATGTAATCATTAGAGGGAATGAAAGTGTTGACGTATTTGCTTAATAAATCCTATCCGTTATATGTGTAATCATTAGAGGGAATGAAAGTGTTGACGTATTTGTTTAATAAATCCTATCCGTTATATATGTAATCATTAGAGGGAATGAAAGTGTTGACGTATTTGTTTAACAGATCCTATCCGTTATATATGTAATCATTAGAGGGAATGAAAGTTTTGACGTATTTGTTCAATAAATCCTATCCGTTATATATGTAATCATTAGAGGGAATGAAAGTGTTGACGTATTTGTTTAATAGATCCTATCCGTTATATATGTAATCATTAGAGGGAATGAAAGTGTTGACGTATGTGTTTAATGAATCCTATCCGTTATATATGTAATCATTAGAGGGAATGAAAGTGTTGACGTATTTGTTTAATAAATCCTATCCGTTATATATGTAATCATTAGAGGGAATGAAAGTGTTGACGTATTTCTTTAATAAATCCTATCCGTTATATATGTAATCATTAGAGGGAATGAAAGTGTTGACGTATTTGTTTAATAAATCCTATCCGTTATATATGTAATCATTAGAGGGAATGAAAGTGTTGACGTATTTGTTTAATAAATCCTATCCGTTATATGTGTAATCATTAGAGGGAATGAAAGTGTTGACGTATTTGTTTAATAAATCCTATCCGTTATATATGTAATCATTAGAGGGAATGAAAGTGTTGACGTATTTGTTTAACAGATCCTATCCGTTATATATGTAATCATTAGAGGGAATGAAAGTTTTGACGTATTTGTTCAATAAATCCTATCCGTTATATATGTAATCATTAGAGGGAATGTAAGTTTTGACGTATTTGTTCAATAAATCCTATCCGTTATATATGTAATCATTAGAGGGAATGAAAGTTTTGACGTATTTGTTTAATAAATCCTATCCGTTATATATGTAATCATTAGAGGGAATGAAAGTTTTGACGTATTTGTTTAATAAATCCTATCCGTTATATATGTAATCATTAGAGGGAATGAAAGTTTTGAAGTATTTGTTTAATAAATCCTATCCGTTATATATGTAATCATTAGAGGGAATGAATGTTTTGACGTATTTGTTCAATAAATCCTATCCGTTATATATGTAATCATTAGAGGGAATGAAAGTTTTGACATATTTTTTCAATAAATCCTATCCGTTATATATGTAATCATTAGAGGGAATGAAAGTTTTGACGTATTTGTTTAATAAATCCTATCCGTTATATATGTAATCATTAGAGGGAATGAAAGTTTTGGCGTATTTGTTCAATAAATCCTATCCGTTATATATGTAATCATTAGAGGGAATGAAAGTTTTGACATATTTTTTCAATAAATCCTATCCGTTATATATGTAATCATTAGAGGGAATGAAAGTTTTGACGTATTTGTTTAATAAATCCTATCCGTTATATATGTAATCATTAGAGGCAATGAAAGTTTTGACGTATTTGTTTAATAAATCCTATCCGTTATATATGTAGTCATTTGAGGGAATGAAATTGTTGACGTATTTGTGTAATAAATGCTATCCTTTATATATGTAATCATTAACGGGATGACAGTTTTGATCTATTTGTTCAATAAATTATCGTCTTCATATATATAATGTTTAATGGCAATGTAAATTTAGAATGACACCATCACAACCTGCCATGCGGTTTTTACCAATCCTGTTCATATTATTCCTGAAAATTTTGGATGACCCATACATTATAAATGCGTATAAATTTTCCTGTCTATTCAATCTAACAATCTTTAAGTAGAAACATGTCTATGTGTTAACCTTGTGAGTGATTGCAAGCTAGATACTCTCAGAAACTCGCCATTTTCTGGATTTCGAATGCTACGATACTTTCGAGGTGATTTTTTTTTAACATCGACGCTACGGTCCTAAAATCTTTGGTCGATACGAAATTTGATTTTCTACCTGTAACAGTATTCCGATTTAGCCCTAAATGAAGACGTAAAATTCTTTGTGTTGCAATTCTTGAGAAAGTTTTCAATGGCATTCACACGATGTTCACCATACCATAATGGCTTCTGAAATGAAATGGTAACATGCTCCATGATTGATAGTAAAATTCGCCAAATATTAACTATATAAAGGCACCATTATCACCTACCTAACGTTACTGACTCTTTCCCAATTGCTGAATAAGTAGGGAAATGTTTTCTGGCGAAACATTAGCTACATAGGAAATAATATTACTATCCGCCTAGCTTTATCAACACCATACCAATAGCCGTCTAACAATGAATGGTTATATGAGGAAACATTAGCTATACATAGAAACATCATGTATCACTTGCTTATCTTTATTAGCACATACCTATAGATGTTTTGTAAGTCCCCTGTGAATATGTGGTATTATGGCAAACAGGATTGAGTGGTGATAGATGAGTTGTTATGGTAAATGAGCCTATTGTAATGAATGTATTAACTAGGACTAGGATAGTTAAAGAAGGCCAGCTTCTTCCCAATGACCCTTCGGCCTTGTGCAACCATTTCGTATTTTTTACAAAATAAATGATCATACCTATGGCCGTGTAAGAATGGAAAATGTATAAAGCATTTTCCATAAAGACACCATTACCACCTTCCTAATTTCATTAACAGTACACCAATAACCATGTAAATTTTGAGACATTATATGGCGAAACCTTAGCTATGCAAAGATACCATTCGTAGCTGCTTAGCTTCACTTACTCCTCTCCTAACTATAATTAAAATAGTAAACTGGGCTCTTAAATCTTGTAATATGACAGCCAAGAATTCCAAAACCGTATGTAGAACTGACGAAAAGAAAAAGAATCGTGGAATTTACAATGACTCTAAGATCCGGACTGCCGTCTTCTTTAATATGAACAAATGATGGAAATCTGTTAGACCCTAATCCGAAAAGAGAGGACGGCTCATAGATCTAGTTGACTGATGCGATGTAAATTTTATTTCAACAATGTCTACTGTGTGCAAGGCCAAATAACTACTCAAATTACCGATTAAGAGACACATTTTACGAGGATATGTGGCGAAGATGACGGTTAACTCTAGACTTGAGCAGAATAAGATTATCATGATCTTTAGTTCTAGGAAGCTGACAAATTTTCTCAATGTGAGGAGCCCAACACGTGCACCCGAGCCAACCACGCCAGCCGTCAGCTGTTCTAGCACCGGTATTACTACCCTCTTTAGTTGCATAAGAGGGGAACATAACGGTTAACCCTAGACTTGAACAGGTGAAGATTGTAGTAACAGGAAAACCTTCTCTTGGGTGCTAGTTCCATAAAGCAGCGGTTCGTGGAAAGATGCTGCTCGAGTAGAATTTATATCTCACCAATGGAAATCTGAGGGAATGAATGTGGTTCGCTACAATGTGCGTGGCATGGCGGGTCCTAGCTGTGAAGGTTAGAACTCGTGGAACTAAGGAATATAATTCGTTGGAAAACTTTCTATTGAGATAATAATAGAGTAGCGTGAGGCTTGCAAGGTTTCATCACTGGGAAAAGCGATACAGGGTGAAACGTAATTCATTACTAGCGCGAATCTTACACAGGATATCAAGAATTGTGAATATATCGGTTGCATTGTACACAAACTGTCGCTGAAGAGTATAGAATTGGCGACTGAGTAACCACAAAGCACAAGGTCTGTTCACTATTTTTTCTCTCCTTAGCTAATGCAAACTACTTCTAAAATCAAATTGAGAATATTTGTCTACCTCTTCTTAGTCACGTCTAACGTCTGCAATTCCTTTCCATTTCCTTTAAGTTGATTCTGTTCCCAAATCCACCTTGACCTAGTGTTGTAGCACCTATTAGGGCCCCATCTATGGGAAAACAGTGAAACGCAAAAAAACTATTAAAGGATAAAAATATATTCTTACAATAAAATACTAGCAATCAATTTATATATAAAAATGACTAATAATATATATTTATATAAGATAACCAACAATACATTTTATCTCTAGTTGAATCTATAAAATTGTGTTCGAAATACTTAGATTTCGGCATTAAATAACCCATTGAGTTTAATATGTCGCTAAACAAGATCAACCAGCCAAAAATCAATACATTTTATTTGTAACAAAATTAATTATTTTAATAGATTTCGGCATTAATTAACCCATAGAGATGTTGATATGCGGCTAAACAAAACCAACCAAGCAACCTTTCTGTTGTAACCTAGTAAAGGTTACTGAATTGAAAAATCAAACGAAGGTTGGTAATAAACGATAATATTTAGGACAAGAACAACACGTATAACATTCACCAGCGGTGCGTAGAAGAAGTAGTCAACTGCTAGAAGTGAGTCAAGTGAATCAATGAATCTCCAACTGCAGGATATCTACCAACCGCCACACGCGGTCAGATGTAGCACAGGCCGAATTATATGTGGGGTATCCGAGCCCGTAGTCTCGGCCAAAAATTCCCCGTAGAGCCCGTATAAAACGGGGTCGGGTAGCTGTTTCTCGAGACGATATTCTGTCCTTCTAAAAAGCCTCGACTGAGGATCCTCTCTGCTCGGAGGCAGAGAGTTTGTTCAGCACAGTTGGAGTCTGACCAGCACAGTTGTAGACTGAAGAGCAACATACAGTATTTACCACTGTATTTATGCGAATGGGAACATACCCATTATCGTCCGAAGGTATGTTACAACACTTTCCATTCACTTGATTAGGAAAGCACCCGAGCCAGTGAATTGAACTTATGACAAACAAAAATGAATAGATAAATTTTAAAAAGATGATGAATGGTTGTAGGCTTCATAACGCTTGAACGCTTCTTGCGAATCAAACTCACTCCAGAAAGAAAATGGTCGGCTTCCTGTAGAGTCGGCTCATCCCCATTCTTTACCTATCCCGTTGGTAAGGAATAATACTTACACAACATCCCTATAATTGTTATAATATTAAATTTGCTCCCGAGATAATGCTTCCATGATCGCTACAATCTTAACTTTTTCAAGTCAGATTTAAATTTTATCTATCATAATATGCGACCCTTGTTCCCTCCTTAGACGCTATTACAAAATCCCTATTCAGTAAACCTCTATCTTGAGTGGCACTTCGGCCTAGAATGAAGTGAATAAATAAATAAAATTTTTACATGTGACATTAAAGTTAGAAATAGAATAGAGAATGGATTCCCGATATGGTGTTTCCCTAATCACTACAACCTTAGCTTCTGCAAGTCGAGCGTCAACCATTATATATCTTAAATATACCTATAGCATGTAGCCATTGCTCACCCCTTATGCACTCTTGTTATATTTCCATTTACTGACTCTCTAGCTCGAGTGGTTTTTGCGCCTTTTATTCAATGAGCAATACGAGGGTTGGTTGAAATCTTCATAGGCTGGCTATGAAGTAGATGCTACTGCTGTGAAATCTTGCATGCGTTAATTTCAGCTCTTCTTTTTAATAACTACATTTTGTTTTCTTTCCAGGTAAATTGACATCTGACTGTTCTAAGAAGACTCCTAAATAAAACTAGTAGCGATTTCTCTTGAAAATGGACAACATTTGGCATGGTGGTGTTATCAAATACCTATGGGAAAAGATTTTAGCCCCCAAAGACATTCATGAAAACATTAGGTTTTCAGTTTTATCAACAGTGCACATTTGGGCATCTGAATTTAGGAGAAGAAGGGGTAATGTTGTCAATGACCCATGGTCTGGACGTCCTGCAACTGACACCACCGAGGAAATCATTGATCGTGTTCACAACATGGTGATGGATGATAGGCGATTGACTAAAAATAAAACAGCCAATTCCCGTGAGGGAGTTGACAATAGTCTTCACAATGAACTTGGCATGACAAAGGTTTCTGCTCGGTCGGTACCACGTATTCTGATACCTGATTAAAGACGTATCAGTCGGATCAGATCACAGGAAAATCTGAATTTGCTTGAGGCAGATCCTTGTTTCCTTTGAACGTCTCCTAAACCAGAATGAGTCTTGGTTTCATCACTTTGAGCCAGAGACAAAGATATTATCCATTCAGTGGAAATACCCCTCACCTTTTTCAAGTCGTTTCATCTGCAAGGAAGGTGATGGCCTCACTATTTTGGGATGAAAAAGGTATTGTGATTATTGACTATCTTCAAAATGGCACACCATCAATTGAGATAACTATGCCTATTTGATGAGGCAATTACGAAAATCAATCAAGACCAAACTCTCAGCAAAACTGACGAAAGGAGTCTTCGTTCATGAGGACAATTCTTTATCACACGTTTTTGCTTTCAATAGCTTGACTGTGGTTATGGACTGGTTGAGGTTAATAGGGACAGTCCATATCATCCTGATTTTCTTCATCTGACTAATCACCAGTTTCTCAACATGAAAAAAACAAAACAAAAAAAAAACCCAGGGTCTATGAAACTTTATCACAGTAATGATATCGTCATATCTTCTGGTGTTGATGTTTAACCAACAGGATGGAAGCTTCTTCACAAATGGGATCTAATCATTTCAACACCGATAGAAGAAGTGTGTTGTACGCAAGGCGGCCTATATTTAATAATAAATCGACTTTGGCGACATTCCATGACGTATATAAAAACATAATTGTCCATCTCACAAAAATGATTAATATCACCCTCGCGCCAGCCCCCCCCCCCAAAAAAAAACAAACAAAAACCAACTAAACTAATTGTATTTCGTTTATCCCCGTTTCCTGATAAAACGTTTAGCCATCTTGATACCATTTGTCGCATCAATCCCAGAAAAAAAACATTTGAGTTATTCAACTAGCAAGTGAACAGGTTAAAATCGTTTTGTGTCAGACTCACTATATCTTCCCAAATGAGCAATGGTGAGAGGAAAATGATCATTCAGGCCATGAGTAATGGAACCAACATTCATACACTGGTTTCCATTTCAAAGTCTATTAAAGAACCATCAAGAGATCGCTGAATAAGATGTTAAAAAAGGGAACAGTAGAGAGGAAAACTGAATCAGGAGGTTACAAGAGGAAGAAGGAGCATCATTTCAACTTAGAGATAAAGAGACCAATTAGATCCAACTCAATTGCGTAAGACGTTTGGCACGTGAAAGAGGATCTTCAGCTATTACAGTCCAAAGAGTAGTGAAAAAAAAAAAAAACTTGAAAATGAAATCGTACGTGAAACGTGTGAGGCACCTTGTTACTCCAGGAAAGAAAGATAGAAGGTTAGAGAGGGCGAAGATCATCTTGAATAATTTGGAAAATGATCCTGGAATAACACACACACACACACATACACACACACACACACACACATATATATATATATATTTGAAATTTATTTCAGTAACTCATGAGCTTCCGATCCTTCGCTATGATTAATTAATATGAAGAAAATGTCATTTTCGTTTATGATCGATTTCCTCACGATTCTTCTGTTAAGCTTGGAGAATAATTATACATTCTTATTGCTCAAAGTAGAGTCCAATAGTATTATAAAAATTTCGGAAAATTCTAGTAAGATATCTTTAATCATTTTTAAGATACAATAATTTAACAATTGAACAATTAAGCTGTTAGACGATTTGGACAATTTTGCTGTTACACGAGGCATCGTCAAAGGGCAGAGGTCTTGATACTTATATTAAAGGCATGTTCCTATATGGAAGAGGCACCAGAAATCAAGGATTCTTATTTTCAATATGCTTCCACCTACGCCTCGTTCATAGTATGTCTTTAATTTTCCTCGTCTATCGCAACTGGTTCCAAATATATTCAAAATGGCTGGATACATTTCAAAACGTACTTCTTAAAAATATTCTTAGCCGTAGACGCCTATGCTTGTCCTTGTAATTGTGAATAATATTTTGAAATTGTTCGTGTCTATGGTTAGAACGGTGAATACCCGGCCGAGAGATCAAGAGTCTCGGAAAAATGAGTAATATTATTGACGCTAGAAATGATGTAATAAAAAATAATACTTGTAAACATGTCTGTCATTGATAAGATAATGAATAGTGAGGTGAAAGAAATGGTTGAAATCAAGAATAAATATTCAACTGCTCTACGCTCTTCGTGAATGTCGAAAGGAATTAGTAAAACGTTAGATAAACAATTTTTTTTACTCCATCAACGCGTATATTATTTTAATATTAATGACATATTTTTGGAATCCGGAAAATAATGAAGCACTAACTCTGAAGGAGAAAAAAACAA